>VYXH01004373.1:438701-467230 GCA_013397275.1 Burhinus bistriatus | reverse complement strand
GGGCGGGAGGCGGGGTGGGGCGGTGCCATGGCGGCTGTTGAGCGGGACGAGAGCTGCGTTGGTGAGGCGGCCGGGCTCAGGTGCTGGAGCGAGAAGGGCAAGGGGTTCTTCTAGGAAAGGAGGACGGTTTGGGGCAAGCAGCTTTCCGGCGGGGGCAGCTCTGTCCCCCTCACGGCGGCTCTGACAGGACCGGTCCATCGAACCACCGCCCCCTTAGGTGTACCAGTGGAGCTGCCTGCTAGCCCTCTCCTGGCCTTACTTTGGCTCGGTTACTAGGTTAAAACGCTAAAAACGCCTCCAGGGCTTCTTTCTGTATGGCCTTCTCCCTAAAGTACATCCCCCAGAACAGAAAACTACGCATCCCTGTCATTTCCCTCTTTCACTTGTGAACGTTGCTGTCACTGAGCTTCCCACCTGCTTTGAAGAACCAAACAAGCCCAACTCCTGTTCCTGCAAGTCTTAACCTCCTAAATGTGCTTTAGCCCGCGGTTCATGGCTTCCCCAGGCAGCTTCTCAATGCTCCCTAAGTTGGTCAAATCGAATTCACTTTTGGTAGAAATGGCCGACAGATGCATTGAAATGGATGCAATTTCAACTTTTTTCCAACTTATTTTCAACTACTACAGGACATACTTTATTTTCTTGACATAATGAGTACATGAAAAATGTAAAAGGCATTTACAACTAGGTACAGGTTTGCACTTTTTTTTCCAGGTCTCTTGCTTTGAGAGATTCCAGTTGTGTTACATCATTACAGGTGGCCACAGTTTCTGCTCTTTTGTCCTGGGCCCATAAGAACCTTCGCCCATCCTTCTCCACGTTGCTTACTCAATGGATGTCAAGAGGTCCACTCAGGTTGATCCTCTGCATTGCAAGTGTAACTGCTGCAGGTGCAGCTTCTCTATATGAAAATTAAATTAGTAACTGAAAGACACATACAGGAGAGGATAGGTTTATGAAAGTCCTTTTCATGCTTAGGGCAGAATTCTGTTCAGTGAAGACATTCTGCAAAGTTTAGGAGATATGTTTTCTGTTTATTATACATACTGGGGAAGGGAAGAGATTTGGCTAAGAAGATTTATCTATATTTGGGTTTGTGTTTCAGCAGTTTTTGAAAATATTGTTTGCCACATTTTCTATCAATTTATTATTTTTCACTTTTAATATTTTGAAAGCACTAATATTTTAATATTTCCAAGCACTATCTCACTATTATTGCTGGGTTTATTACAAAGTAGATTAAACATCTAGCTACAACATTTCTAAAGACATGGAAAACATCAGTGAATTACACTTTCTTAAAGTGCTAACTTCTGTGATGCCTGGAAACCTCCACAAGCAAAAGGAAGTGGTAAGCAATGAAGCTGGATTATCTCCTGTGGTGGTAAAATCAACAGAAGGAACTGTACGAGGCAGAAGTTTTGTTACAGTTGTGGCATGGCTAAGATTAGATATGCAGACCTTGCTTAGGGACCAGGACCTAGAAGCCACAAAACAGTAGGGAACAACTTTCTAGACTGGTTCTGCTGCGTAGTTTCTAGTCCTGTTTACAGGCAAAGTTATACAGATGAAGTTGAAACTCACCTGTGTAACTTTGCTCCAAAGTGGATTGGTCTCAGCTGTGAGGCTGTATTTTTTCCACGTGGTACTAGATTGCATGAGCATGTCTAGTCTTTGCAGAACAAGTCAAATTACATAGTTTAAATCTCAGCTGAAGAGATTTATTTATTTGGACTCACCTTTTTCAAATTGCTCAAAAGCTCGAGGAAGTTTAATCTCCCTCTCTTACACACACCTTCTACCTTCTCCTAGCTGTTAACTATTGTCTGCTATCCACAGTACAGCGCTCAACTACGTGTGGAGGACTCATGCAGACTAACCTGTAAAATACACACATGAATTTAATATGTTAACTGTGTCTATGACTGAATTTAGGTTGGAGAATTTAGTGTTGGCATAGACATTTTATTGGTTTCAAGTTTTTTTGCGGGGTTGTAAGATATGTCATGTGCAGGACTTGCTCTGACTTCGGAACTATCTAGCTAGAGATGGAGTGGGGAAAAGGAATTTTATATAACCCTTACAGTAAAGCAACACTAAAAGGGAATTCTCACACCTCTGACCAGGAAAATTCTCTTTCCTCCTCAAAGGGAATCCCCACTACAGATATTTTGAAGTGTTTACAGCCGCAGTGTTTTATAGAGCATATAAACATGAAATTGGCTTCTGGCCTGTAAAACTAAACTACTTCTTTATTAAGAGGCTATTTACAGAGAGATTGCAATTAGACCTGCATGTGTAACTGCCAAGGAAATTCCTGGTGACACCTCAAACATGTTCCTACAACTTGTGCTCTTCCTTTTTGGTTCTCGTCAGATGTTGTTTGCATTTTTAACAAGCTCTGTAAGCCCCCATTGGGAATGGTGCATAGTGCTTCTATTTGTATGTGTGCTTTGCCTTTTCCTTACTGCCTTATTTCCCCTAGAGAGTTATCTGTAATCAAACAGAGATGTTTTAAAAGACTTTCAAAGATGAGGAATAGAACTCCCAAACAACCCCATATGCTGCTGAACTACATTTGCTCTTGCACATGAGAAAATTAGTGTGCTTAATATGCAGTTCTGTATGGAACTGAGCTGTGCAATCCCATTATCTTCCTCACACTTTATTTTTACAAATAGGGTTGATAAATTAGCAGTTCACTTAACAGCAAGCAATGTTACATGTATAAATGATACTTTGCTTATTAAGCTGAATCTCCTGACACCATAAAAATGTGATTATCATTCATTCTTTGGATATTCTTATTCTATAAATATACATTTCCTATTGGAAAAGAAAAGAACTTCCAGTTTTCATGTCCATCTAATTAATCAGTTCTCCCTCCTGTCTGCTTTGTTTTTTTCTTCTGCTTTATTGTGGTAGGCATAACAAATTCTTTGTTCAACCTCCTCCTGCATCTAGAAGACCTCCTATATGGTTTGATTTTTGGTTTTGTTTTGGTACATTGATTTGGGTTGGTTTTTTGTTTTTTTTTTTTTTTTTTTTTTTGGAACAAGCAACCCCTCTAAGAAAATTCTGAAACTTTACCATCAGACACAATGACTCCTCTTCTGTTACCTGAACTCCTTACCTTCCTGACTGGAATCAGTGGAATTCAAGTTATTTAGCACATTTAATGGGTTGACAGGCAAAACTCAGTTCAGTATCAGAATTTACAGTAGATCATTTTAGAAGAACATTCATGTATATGACCTTTGCATTTAGCTCATTTATTTCGCCTTGAAAATGATAATATGCAATGTTGCTAAAGAAGAAAAAAAAGACTGCCATAAACTTGGGGTCTGTTGGCTCAAGATTTATTATGTGAAAAATATTATTTGAATAATTCAACAACAAAATATTTACTTGCAGCACCAAAGATATCAAAATTGAGTATTTAAACAATGAAATGGTTATTTGTAATGATTTGTTTTCAACCAAGAATGTTAAAATATTCATACAATAAAACCTCTCAGCATCCCTGTGAGATGCTATGCCCTACTTCATAGATTAAAAAAATGGGAAACCAAAAGTTTAAGCAGCTTGCCTGTGAAGCAGAGAAATCAGACTGGAACCAATAACCTTCTCTTCAACTATATTCTTTTCAGCCACTCAACAGTTGCTCCATGAATCCCATACAGAATATAGTACTGCTTTTAAAATGTCAGATGTGAATATAGACAACCATACAGAAACAAAACATGCAAAGGAATAAATCGGCATAGGTGGCATAAGAAAGATGCATTAGCCCTCAGTCAGGCATAAGCTCCTTACGCTGCATGTTCTTGTCACATTAATGCTTGTTGATTAGTGGGAATGTGAGTCTGAGGCTCATTGAATATTGAATTATCTTAGTATATCTTAATGTATCATAGTTAGAGAAATGTCTGAATCCAGTATCTGTGATAAGCCATTGTAAATGTGTATTCAAAAGATCTCAAAAGAATTATTCACTTGTTTCACTAGACCAGATGAAAATGCCATACAGAGGTTCAGTTACTTGTTAAATGACTTTGTACGCTTCCCAAAGGATTCCTTTGTCCTTAAACTTATCTTTAAGAGTATTATTTCCATTTAAGAATCTGAAAGTAGTAAAAAACATATGAATAAAAGCCTTATAAAACCAACGTTGAACCTGAAAGCACAAAACTGTAGAGATGGAAAGATCCTCACAGTATGTTCTATTTCAATTTACTGTGCCAAGGAAGACTCAAATGTACCAAAACCATTCCCAGCAAGGTCCTGGTTTTAAAGCCTCTTCATGGGTAAGATTTCAGATCAGCCAGTAGTTTGCTCAAAGGAAATTTTTTCTTAATATCCAGTTATTTTTTTCTTCCAGATTAGCATCTTCCTGCAGAACTTCTCTAGCACTTTGCTGTTATTCAACAGAATCGCTTCTGTCCCATTTTGCTGTCCCTGAGGTGGGAATGGATGAGAGGAGTGGGATGCTACCTCCATCCAGAGCAGCATGAAGTTGTAAAATATTCTCAAAAGAAATAAATACTTCACATAAACCTAGATTTTGTGATATAGTGAACATCTCGGAAGAGCTAGGATACCCTCCCAATAGGCACCAACTGAAGCCAACTGGGATGTCAGTTTTTCTGTACTCCAGTAAAAATCAGTTCCTAGTTATCATTGTTCAATGACAGGAGGTCAAGAGCCTCACCCATTTAAATTTGAACAGAGATTGCCTCATCAAATAAACTGAGTATGCATGTCTATGATATAAATAAATGCCTGATTCCCAGTGCCTTTACTGGTGGATTACATAAAGGTCTTCAGATTTCCTTTCTCATCAAACTCTCCAGGTGTGATTCAGCATTGCTTTGAAATCAAAGCTTAAAGGATACAGAGCTGAAAGCCTAAAAAGGTAGAGCCATTACAGAATCACAGAATCATTAGGAGACCTACAAATTGTAGTTCTTCACTAATGAAGCTATGTTGCAAGACATTTGTGAATTATGTTTTTGCTAACTGTTTAAGATGGCTACATTAATTTGTATGACTGGAGATTTTCAAGGCCCCCCCTGGATGCAGTCCTGAGTATTGTGCTCTAGGCATTCCTGCGTCAGCAGGGGAGTTGGACTAGATGATCTCTAGAGGTCCCTTCCAACTCTAAAAAAATTCCATGATTGTGTGATTCCGTGACTCATTTAGGCATTGCGTATGGTAAACCAAGAAGGTGTGTCAGAGGAATTCTGACTATCCAATACCACTGTAACTGGATGAAAATAGAAAAAAAAATAGTATTCTTATAGAAGAGTGCAGTATTTGTCTATTATCAGATTATATATTCTGTAACACCTGAGAAGTTTACTTTCTAGTGGTAAACTATTGTTACCAAACTAACAATTCAGCTTCTATAATTCAAAAAAATATTAAAGACATTTTGCATATGGGAATCAACAAGACTGCTTGATGTATTTCGTATGAAATAACCATATTATATATTCTAAGATTAGGACCTCAGCATAATTTTATCTGTAATAAACAAAAAAATCGATAATTTGACAAGGAAAAAGGACATGATTTACAAAGAAATGTCTGGTTTACTAATTTTTTTTTTTTTCTACTGCATTTAGAAAGAAGTCATTGGGGTTTTTAAAACATATCTATTACCTGTTTGATGCTAACCCTATCATCATTTCTGTATAACCATTAATAATTTTAGTTCCATCTGTTGCTGTTTCAATACGAAACATTAAAATTCTGTATTTTCAATAGAAATGGCAGTCTGGATAATTGTTATAAGTCTGGTTGAACAATCCATGATCCAGGATTAAATGGACCATTTAATCTGTTGTCTTACTTAAAAGTATTAAAAATAGGAAAAATGTAGGATCTTAAAAAAAACACCTAAAGAATTATGTTATTTCAGAGGTTAAATAATTAATAAGGAGAAGATTCAAAGAAGTCTTTCAAAGATCACAGCCAACAGTTATTCGTTATAGTGAATTACCAATATACTTAAAAATGAAAAATTAGTTGGGCTTTCTGAGGCAGCTACTTTTGCAAAGAGGTCTGCAGTTCACTGATGACCCATACCTGATGAAATGGGAAACTAGAGATGAAAACAACAAAGAAATAATGCATATTTTGAAACAATTGAACTGCACAAGGAATTTTTTTTAAGAAGTAATTTTGTAGTATGGCAGTTACTGAAACAAAGCCAACTACATAGGATTTCTCATCTACACTCTTGTTCCTAGATGTTGTTTCTCCCTTAGCTGGGGTTGCCCCCCATGGTTGTGCTGGTACAAGTATCTGTGCAAATTTGATCTGGGGAATGATCTTGGTTGAATATTAACCATCACCTCCGAAAATGTGATAGGGCAGGAAGGTAGGATAGCATATTTAGCTAGCTTTGAGAACAAAGCCATTGTACAGTGTAGCTCTATGCCAAGAACATAAAATTTTTATGCTTATGAAGAAGCAGACAGTAGAAGACCTCCAGAGAATGAAACAAATAATAATTTACCCAGTTGCTTTCTTCTAGTGTCATGATTGACTTCACGGGTATTTTCATCCAAGGATTGTTTTTTTATAAAAAAAGGGAGACTGTAGAAATGACATCTTTTGATAATGTCACCAAGCTGCAAGAAAAGGTGAGGTAACACCTTGCATTAGAGCAGTTAATACAGCTGTTAGGAAAAGGACAAGCTTTTAAAGACACAAACCTCTTTAACATCCCAAAAAGAACCGATACATTTAGTACCATTTGGAAACAATTTTCCTCTAAGGAAAATTAATTAATTAATTAATTATGTTAATAAAATCTGAGATCAGAGTGGCATATTAGCAAGAGAAAAGGTAGCAAGTTTACTAGCCTTGTGATGTAGAGTAAAATAGGTGATTATTGCCTGTGGGAGATAGAGGCATAACAAGGAACTGCCTGTAAGAAAAACATTTTGTGTAAAAAAACCCTCCCAACATTTATTGAATCTGTGAATTTTAATACCTAATAGAAATAGGAATTTTCCTTCTTAGATTTACTTTCTAGAGGAATCTTGTAACTCTCTTGTGGGTTTTGAAAAGCATGATTAATGCAGCAGAGAATGGTGATGCTTTACAGAAATACTTTGAAGACTGGAGAAGTGAGATGAAACATAGAAGTAAAAGTGTGACATTGTGTATTTAGGGATTAATTTCTACTCCAAGGTGAAGACTCTAGACTTGGAAACCACAGAAATAAAGAAAGAGGGGAATGAACTGTTGATCAGAAGTTTTCTGTAAGCTGCTAGAAAGGCAAAAGTAGCCTTTCGCCATCTTCACCTGAACAGTATTTAATGAAAAAACGGTGCAGGGACCCTCTTTCTGAAAGAGCAATGGTTGAATATAACCTCTACTCTTATAACTAAGAATTAAATTTTAATTCTTTGCAGAGAGGAAGCAAGCTATTATTGCTGGCATGTGTTGCTATGTCTAGGGTGAGCATGGTCGTGTCTGTGTGTGCATATTTTGCTTTGGAAGCCTGTGTATGGGCCTTACCCTTGTTGCTACTTGGTTGTGGAAGTCCTGGGTCATAGAACCATTCCCAGTAATAGACTTCATAAAGTGTCAGAGCCTTTTTTTGTTTTCTACTGTACCAATACAGTGATGGATGTGATCAAGAAGGGCTGCAGAAATTACTGATGATAATTTTATAGCATTATTTAAAGGTCACCTAGCCAGCTATTGAGGGAGACTGAGTTGTATCTCCTCAGAGTGATTTCACCCTTTTTGTGCTAATATATGCTCTGTGCACCTCACTGGAGACTCGTTTCAGCTTAGAACTCTAGTAACTTTTGTTAGAAAATTCTTGCATCTAAAGATAAGTGTTGTTTTGGAGCTGAGGGACCAAACCCAATCCTGGCCTTCTAGGTTTGGTGTGACTGCTCTAGTAATTATGATGTGAATATTTTTGTGTGTGTTGTCAGGTTTACTGGAGAATAGCATGCTGCTGTTTAGTTCCTAACTACAAGCAAAGGTTTTAGTTAACTTTAGCAAAATTATTTTGTCTGTTCATAAGCACAATACAAAACGAAGTTCAGTCAATGGGGTCAGCTCCTGTAAAGAAAAGAGAAAGCAGTCATTTGGCTTTCATTTGATAAGAATCTTGCTTTAATTTTTAAATGGAAATCAGGTACAGTTTTGTGAAAGGTTCCTTTAATCTTCATATGCAATTTCTGTATCATACTTTAGCTTTGCATGTTTCGGTACTGTTTGTATCCTTGACAAGAAATCTATACATTGACTGCTTGTTGCCAGCAAAACCATTTGCATTAGCAGCAGAATGATGTCTCAACTAGTATGGCCAGTGTGATCAACGATTGTGCTGGAACTTTGCCAAATTGAACTTTTGGCCTTAATAAAATAACAAAGTGCTGCTTTGGGGCTTAATTATTGGCAGTAATGTTGTGGATATCACTTATCTTCTCTATGGATGGCTTAGATTGAGACTATTGCTACCTCATGACTTCTTATTTTACTGTTTCCTTTAGGATCGCTAATCCTGACAGGTCTGGGTGGAGGAAAAGAATCTGATTTATCAATAAATAAAGAAATCATGAGAGGTAAGTGGAGGAGACCTGGTGAGTTTGTCAGGTCCTGGTAGTGTGTTGGGGCTAGAAAGTGAACGATTTGCTGCAAAACCAGTCATGTTTCTTCCAAAAGGGGTAGTGGTCTGTGCTGCTTTGTAAAGAGCTGGAAATAGTATAGAATTAAAATATTTGCATAAAGATCATCAAATGCAGCCAACTGTTACTCTTGAGAAGGCAAAACCTTAAGCTAAAAAATTTCAAGGTTAGTTTTGAATCAATTAGGAATAACTCTCAGTCATACTTCTAGCTGAAGGGCACAGGAGATCATGAGAATCTATCTGCTGACAAAAGAGTAAGTATAGCTATAGGCACAAAGTAACCTTGGGCTGTTCCAGAGTTTTCAGTATATTTGCTGAGACTTGAGTTTGGAATGGAAGTAATAATTCTGGTTCTTTTTTTCTTGTAGAAAAGTCAGATGCTAGGCATTAATTCTGAATCAAGCCTTCTCAAAGAACTCAAGGAGTCTGAATCCTATTTTCATGAGGAACTTCCTCAAAGCTTAGAGATGGGAGATTTTTAAAGTGCAATATAGCCCTTTGGTTCTGGAGAAGTAAGGAGAAGGAAACTGTGCCTGAAGCACTCAGTTTTATCCCTTATTTATTTGTTCTTTCCATAATGACAGTGAGCTAAGTACCATGTGTACGCTGAAAGTACTTATCCTAAACTCAAAGAAGTTACAGTCCAAAGTTCTTATCTTGAAAGAGGGTGCACGCAAATGATAATTCAATTACTTCAAAAACTGTCCCATGCGTTCGCAGAACAGGAAACAAAATACAAGTAACAAACACAAGAGTTGCAATAAAGTATCCTGGAGAGGGTTTTCTCCTTACTGTTAGATGTTTGATTTTTTACCCCAAATTAGAGAGTTCTTTAGTCACTCCCATGTTCCTCTCCTGCCATATAGAGAAAATATCAAGTGACGAGTACAGGGGAAACAAAAAACATTGGGAAACAAAAAATATTCATCACTACTCAGTTTTTTTTGTTACATGCACACAGGTGTTCTATGTCTCTTTTTTTCCTTCAGTGGTCCAAAGGTCACATATCTAGACTATTTTGTACTAGTGGTGAGCAAAATCCATGGAAAAAAACCTTTCTAGGAACTTCTACTCTCTTCTAGTAGAGAACTCTTAGGAAATATGACATCTTTTACAGGTTTTTATGAAAATCTGAAAGTGTGTATATATATATATATGTATGTATGTATGTATTTAGTTTCAGCATATGTACTACTTTATAAAACAGAAAACTGTAACACCTGGAAACTAATAGTTAGCCAGAACAGATAACGGGGAATTAGTCTATTAATCTGCTTAACAAGGACATATGCCAAAGTAGTTTAAATTGTGCTAGTTTGTAATTCTATTCTTGTATAAGAGGAATTCAAATCTAGCAAGACATGCCGGGGTAGAGCAGAGTATAAGCATACTAGTTCATTCAAAGTCCAATCCCAAGTGCAGTAACTGTTCTGTTTCAGTGTTTCAGCCATTAATATATAGGCTTATGGTCCAATGTAAGCTGGGTTTACACCAGCTGGGATGATATATACTTGATTGGTGTGCAAACCTACATATTTCAACAGATATTCTGTCAGGTTTTCTGTTCTGTTGTCTGATCCTTTACTGGCAAATTAGTCATGAGAGTCTGCTGTTATCAGACTATGAAAATACTTCTCATTTGAATTTTTTTTTTTTTTTTTTTTAAATTTGAACACTTGTGTTGCCCACTGACATTTTCATTTTGTTTTGGATAACAGGAAAACAACTGTCCTGTGAACATGCTAGAACTTTTGCCACTGTGCTGCTCGTTCACTGTAGAGCAGGAAATTCTCAGAGACTTAGTAACCTCTGAAATTGTAGGTCAATATTGTTTGTCCTTGGTACATCTATTGCAAGAATATGCTGTGGATTAAACCAGGGATTTAATATTTAGTTTGTAAAGTGTTTCTTATATGAAAAATTTTGCAGATAAAAGGCCATAATCTTGTTCTTATTTGATTGATTCTGCCCCCCTCCCCCTGCCCCCCCGAGGAAAGATTTTTAAATTGGGGAAAATAATGGTGGCCCTAACTTTGCATTATGCTGAAGATATGTAGATAGGTAATGAAAGGGAAGCAGAATGGTGATAGTTTCACAACAGCAGAAATATTATCCATGTTTTGTTCCTTTGTCTAAAACAATGATAGTTCCTTGCTTTGAGATAAAGCATGATTTAATTTAAACAGTGAAAATCTGTGCAGCTAAATGAAAACATGACTGTAGGCCATGCGGGTGTTCTGTATAAATTTAATATGGTTAGCATGAGCAACAACAGCAAGGTGAGTGAAAACTAAGGGTGTGTGAGGAGTTTATACTATAATTGACGGCATATGCTGTTCTGTGTTCACTGCAATAGCTATATCAAACTGGTCCACACATTGTAACAAACACATGCACAATCATGCCTTTGTTTTGCTGTTTTGGAATACACAGGATCGTTTTGATTTTTATGATTTGTCACCAGTCTGAACTGAGCTGTTGAGTGGGTCTTAAATAGCTAGCAGCCCTTACATTGCTCTTTGCACCAGAGATGAAACCTATAATTATTATTATTTTTTTAGAAGATTTGGAGACCAGTACATTCACAGAAGAGTCAACCCCAAACGACCTTCTCCAATCTGTCAGTTCTTAGCCTGTAAAATTCATTATTGCAGCAGGTTAAATACCACTCAGCCAGTTGCTGAATGGTGAGGCTTTTGTCTGGGTAAAATACCATCTTCTGATAGCTATGTGTGTAGTCAGGGAAAAATAGGTTGTACTGATAATCGGTTTGGTAAGATTATTCTGTATGATGGAAGCACTGCCATCTTGTGGATAATTCGAGGATGTGGAGAATTTTTGCTTATTTATTTTCCAAATATAAGTTTTATATTTGTGTAAGTTAATATTTGCAGGAAGAAAAAATTGGTATTGTTGTAAGCAAGGAACAAATGTGAAAGGAACATAATTTCCAAATGCATGTTGGTTCTTTAACTAATCATGTGCTTGTATCCTATTACACAGCTTAGTTGTTTCTTCCTTTTTCATTGTTTTTCTTAAGTTTAGGAATGTATTTGCTACCTATGGCATTTAGCAGTAACAAAAAGGGAAACTTAAGTCTCATTTTCTGGACTACAATTCTGTGTCTATTAGAAAAAAACTGCAAAATAGAGCCCCCAGAAAAACAGAACAAATAAACAAACAAAACCTATTGTCTTAAAGATTCCTTTTAGAATAGATTGCTTGACTGTAGTATCTTTGTATGTCCATCACTGAGGAATACTGTGTGACCTATTGCTGTCATGCTCCTCTTCAGTCCTGTTGTGGATTAGGCTGATTCAAAACAAATTATTGGACATCTCTTAACTGAGATCTGGGAAGGGTTGCACGAAGACATTATGGACAACTGTAGAAATCTCTAGTTCACAAATTGGATCTAGCTAGCCTTATCTCAGGCTGCTTGCTGTAATGTACTGAAAATAAATAGGTGATTTGTGTTGTGTACGTCTCTGATGGTTAAAAAAAAAGCATGGGGAAAGGCTATTTGGGGATGTAGATATCAACATAACTCACTAAACTTGATTAATCTAGACCTATTTCTTTGTGCAACTCAGAAAAAGGACATTTGGAAGATGTCAGGTGACTTCTTGTTGCCGTTGCACAAGTATGCTGGCTCTAGCCGAGAGTAATGAGCGGTAAGAGGTGCTCTCCAAACATATCATGGAATCACAGAATACTTTGGATTGGAAGGGACCTTTAAAGGTCATCTAGTCCAACACCCCCTGCAATGAGCAGGGACATCTTCAACTAGATCAGGTGTGTGTGTGTATGTATGTGTGTATATATATATATAAAAAAAAATATAATGATGTATAGTACCCAAAGTATCTACCTTCAGAGCAGGCTAGACAGAAGAAGGGAGGAAGAAAGGGCATTTTATCTTCCCTTTAGAAAAGGGAATTAGTACAGCAATATCGTGTAGTGAGACTCCTAGACCTAGAACTCATATCCCCTTTTTCCTAGACCCCTTTCATCTTCACAGTTTTACATATTGTGAACTATTTATAATGGCAGCAGACTAACAGGAAAATAAAACATGTGAGTTGGTCCTTATTTAGAAATCATATCACATACAGCAAGTTAAGTGAACAACTGAATGGAAATAGTTAAGCATTGCTAGGAACAAAAAAAGTTAGTGATTTGCACCATTGAGGAGAGAGAGATGTGTCAAGATGAAGCTCTCCATGAGAGGGCTGAGAAGTGGTATGAAGTCATTAGAATACAGCTGTTTTATGGGTTGAAGCTGAAGAATGTGTTGATGTTTTTATGGTATTTTGTGAATACTGTATGCCTAAATATAACAACAACAAGTATTTTGAGACTGGATGGTACAATGTGAAGAATGGGGACAATAAAATTTGCATGTCTTAAGTACTAATACTTTACTGTGGGTGTTAAGTACCTCAGGGTGTTTCTGTTGAACTTAGTTGGAACCCAGACAGGAAAACAGAACCAAATTCTTGGGGTGAACTAAAGGATAGTCCTGAAAAGCAGAAAAGAATAAGGTAGAAATGGAGGCAGAGTACACCCTAGACCCCAGAATTTGAAATACCTGGAATGAAATAAGGCTGTAAGTAAAAAATACGAGCATAAATCTTTCATTCAGTTGAAAGCAGTTTTCCCTTGGTTATGATTTGTTCCTGCTGTTTCTAATTAAATGTGACTCTCTTTTGGGGAAAAAAATGCAAAACAAACAACCCCCTCAAAAACCAAAACAAAACCCCTACACACCCTCAGAAAAACCCATCCTAGCATGAATTACTGCATTCAGTTTTGGTCACAGTTCTTGAAGGGAAAACTTGCAGTGCAGCCCAATCCAGTCGCTCAAGTCAGCCCAGTACTGAACGACTGCAGTAGGTGTTCTGGGTATGTCCTACGTCCAGTCCCTCTCGCCCGTCTTTACAGAGCAACTAGTTCAGGGAAGGGCACCCTCATTTGGCTATGAGTATCCACAGAGAGAGATTTCGTAGCTATTACAGACAACTTGTTTCCACAATAGTTTTTCCTGTTAATTTACCCATGTGGATGAACTCTGAGAATAAAAGAATGGAAAGCTATTCTCTGGAAGGGTAAAAAAGCAGCTCTGAACTCCAGTTAGAAGGAAAAAAAGCCCAAACCTTTCTCTGACAACTGAAGCTAGCAAACGTGCAGGCTCACCCTTGCAGGCTATTGTTCTTTGGGCTTCTTTTTCTCTGGTGGAAAGTGGAAGGTAAATAAGCACTTTTAAAAAAATGATGCACAAAGGCTGTTAATAGTTTCTCTTGAATGAGACCCTAGAGGCAGCGGCACAAGGTAGTTGCTTCTGTAAAGGAGCCAGAGATATGTTGTTGGAGAAACATCCCTGTGTGCCTTGTTCCTCTTGTCAAAGGAAACAGAGCTTGTGTGTGTTTTTTAAAAGCATACAAAGGCTCTGCCAGACAGGTTCTGTCAGTCTTACCTCTGGTGCTTTAAGCTGCTACTTCCCCATCTGCCTTTGTCTCTGAAGAAGGTTACTTTTCCTGTCAGCTCTTCAGCTCCCTCTGTTCCCTACCCCAGGTACTAGCTGTGGTATTGTGTCTGCTGGTGAACTAATCAACCGCAGCAGACTCTGAACTATGACATTTGAGTAGTTTTACAGATTTGCTTTTCTTGATTGTTATGCGGGAATAGCTTTTCGTAGAAGGGAAGGCTGCAGGTGATGGTAACAGTTTAATCGAGTGCACCCACGTTCAAAAGATCGTAAGTTAAGGCATGATGACCTGTAATTGATTTTTAGCTGTAAATGGGGATCCCACAGGTCCCAAACTTTTTTCATCTCATCAAAAGCAGGTTTTGTCATTTATTTTTGTGGTTAAATACGTTGTTGAACCTCTAAGATAAAATAAATCTGGAAGAAACAAGCAGTACTGAAATAGAACGTTAAAAAAAGCAAAGAAAACCAAAAGAATGAAAGAAACGACTCTCTGGTTCTTAGGGAATGGTACTATAGTTAACACGCAAAAATGACATTTTACATTAACTTTTCTAAAAGTGCATTTGGAAGAAGGTTAAAATTAAAATAACTAAAATAACTTTAAAAATGTTGTAGTTGCAAAGATTTAAGAATCTCTTGCAAATGTTGTAGAGAAAGCAGCAACAAAACAAGCATGTTGATGCTAGAGCTTGGTCAGCAAAACCCCTGCCATTAGACAAATCAGAAGATGTGTTGTCCTTGCTAAAAGGCAAATGAGGTAATTATGAAAACACAGCTACATCAACAAAAATCAGAAAACTTGCGAGGTAGCTGGTCAGAGTTGGTTTAAAAAAAAAAAAAAAGTCATAATTTGCAGAGCTGGAGTAAAAACCACTACACCGAGCAACATGATATCAAAAAGTCACTGGTATCAGCCACCCTGTGTACTGATTTGCAAAGTATTAGTTGAATTAAAAGGAATTTCGTTTTTGAATTTTTATAATGCTGCTGGTTGTCTAACAAGGTATTCAGCTCTCTTTTCAGCTCTTTCAGTCAAGCTACCCACTACAAGGTCATCTGCCTCTTTACTTTAAAATATATCCATTTTATCCTGCTTCTCAACTAATATTTTCTAGGCTTTCAAGTTGTTTTCCTAGAGGAGAGAAAACAAACCACTTTATGACAGAATGCTGACAGACATCCAAACAAAACTGCAGCACAGGAGAGATCTCCCCCTTTCAATACTAGTGGAGAAATTTAGAATTCTTTCATGAAATTTATATTTTAAAACTAGATTTGTGATCTTTTGCTGAACGTACCTTGTTTTTTACAAATAAGATACTGTTATTTACATTTAGTGAAGTCAAGGGGTGCTTTCTTCTAATTGAGATCAGCTAGGTGTTTTGTACTGTGGAGGACAACGATGTGCTATGTGCTAGCACTTATTTTAAAACTTGTAATGATATTCAGTTGTCATTCCACAAATACTATGATGCTGAAATGCTCAGGGCCAGATTTTGCTATTTAAAATTCTGTGTCCTAGTAGGTTCCTGATTAAGCACTGACTTTGTGCAGAGCCTAGCAATATGTTGTATCTGGGGTTTGAAGTCTGCACGGTGATTTGTATGTTCAGGCTGGAAAGCTGAAAGATACAAAGCAAATTAGAATCGTAGAATACTACTAGATTGGAAGAGATGTCTGGAGGTCATTTTGTCCAACCTCCCATTCAAAGGAGGACCAGCTTCAAAGTTAGATCCAACTTTGTCAAGATCATGCAATAGAGATTTACACAGCCAGAATTAGAGTTCCAACATTCCTTTGATGTAAAGCTGCTAAACAAGTCACCAGAATCTGTTTCGCATACTCCATCTGTGAAGCAGAGATAATTCTTGCATAAACACCTGTAAAGTATTTTGATCTCTCTGGGTAAAATAAAAACTCTAGACAGGAGTGGTTCACTTTTTTCCTCCTGTTTTTTTCCTCCTGTTCTTGAAGATGTGGAGGAAGTAAAAGAAATCTTACGTTTCCTGTCAGTATCAATGAGGATTACAAGTACTGCTAATACCCTTTTCATTCAGTAAATAGGTCAGATTTGCCTTTCCTAGTATTCTTGCTATTCAGAGGTTGAATGCCCTTTTTACTGTTTAGCCACTTAGGGGAGATGCTGTGTTTGTGACTGCAAAAGTTCTGAAAGCTTCTATTTCTGTTCAGTTCATGAAACTATTCACATCAGGGAGAACAGATATACGATCTCATGACATTATTTATATGAACTGTAACAAAAAGGTCATATTCTAACTGTGCTGATTTTAGCCTTCTCCCTGAACACTGATGAATAAATAAGGAGACTTGAATACTGCATGTTAGTGACAACGGTTGAACAGGCAGCTAAATCCAAACAAGAATCCCCATGCTGAAAGCAGAGTTGCATGTACTGACTGGGCAAAAGCTTGGTTCTCTGGGTTCCTATAGTACTGCTAACACAAGGTTTAAGTCTTCCGTGTGTAGCAATTAATTCTCAAAATTCTATCTGAAAGCCCTTCTTGTTTTACTAGCCTTCAGTCCTGTTGAAAAGGTGAGGAAATCCACAGAATGTAATTTGATTAAGGTCATAATGTCAGTCAATGGCAAGAATAGAGAAATATTCTTATACCCTCTGCCTTGTTCTAACTCACATTTCACCCTCCTAGAGTAGATTGGCAGAGCAAGGCCAGGGCAGGCATATCACCTGGCACAGCATACAGGGGCTAGGTATGAAATACAAGGGATTGTGGCAGATCTGAGGGATTTTGAATAGCAGAATCAGGGCAAAGAATGCCAGAAGGATTGGCGAGGGAACACCTTTAATACCTTTTACTCACCTTTTTAGTTTTCTCAGCAACAATTTTTCCATTATTTGGCAATGACAAATCAGAGTTCTGAAAGATAGTTTACATTTCCTTTCCAGAATTTTCAGTTTCTTGCTCCTGAGCTATTTGTCTTCTGCCTTGCTATTTTGTTCTTTGTGGTATTTGCAATATTTCCTAATTTATTTTCTTCTGGTAATTTTAATTGCTATGCTTTTTTATTTCCCTGCAACTCATTAATGCCAAGATGTGTAGGATACATTGTGTTTGTCAGGAATAAGTCAGGTTTATGCTTCCTAGGATTAGGCAAACATTAAAGTGTAGATATAATGCTTACATTTCCTGATGCACCTCCTCAGCTCAATAAACAGAAGTTTTATCAATATTCTTTATTTGCTTTCCATCAATTGACTTTCAAAAGGTGAAACAGTTCAGGCAAATCCCTAATGAATGTGGGCATTGATCTTTTTCTTTCCCTTGTCTGGATTTTAATTTTCCAGTGACTTAACACAATACTATTATGCACATGTGACTTGAAACTTGAAATTATTAAATAATTTTCAAAAATTCCATTTCCTATTACCCCTGCCTTGGGTACAATTTGTAACCTATGGTATTTCTAGATCACAGCTCACTTATCTCCTGCACAGGAAATGGTTTAGTTCCATTATTTGGCCAGTAACTGGAGTTGAATTTACTGACAATAATCACAAGTGGGGTTTTTTTTTGTATTTGTTAAAATATATTTGGCTTTCTTTTCTCCTACAGCTTGATATCTCTCAAGGCATGCATGTCTTGAAAAAGAAATACCTCTCTCCTAAGTTCAGTAGTTCTTAGGTATGTATGGTCATGTTTAAAACTTCTCTCTTACCTACAGTCAACACAACGCATTACATATCTCTACCCACTTGATGACTTGCCAGTTCTGTTCTCACCTTGCCTCACAGAAGACACACTTTCATAAAGCAGTGCAATATCTCAACCATTTGATGTACCTCATTAATTTCAGCAGACGCCTCATTTATTAAAAGTCCTTCATTGTCTCCAGTTTTATTCTTTTCATGATTTGTTATAACCCATCCAATTTTCTCTTAACTGATTTGACTGCACTAATTCATTCTGCATTTTGGCTGCCCTTCTCTTTGCCACAGTAACACATTGTATATTTGTATTCTGTTGCTTCCATTACTCAATTTTCTTTTAGTCTTAGATTCATGATTAGTCCCTGAGCGCTTCCTATTCCTTGCATGCTTTTCCAGAAATTTTTCTATACAGCTGGTAATACCCCTGCTTGCGAAGGAGTGTTCACAGAATGTTTCATTTCATTTTTTTTCAAACTTAAATGAGAAATTACAGAAATGACAATTTTTTGACAAGTCAATGGGAGTCAATAATTCCAAATAGCAGCCTGAGTAGAGGTTACTCTAGTCAATCTGAATGGAGGTTACTAATGTCACTATTTTGTGTTTAAAACTCAAATGAAATAGAAAGATACTAATAACTGACTCTCTAGTTGTGGCACAGCTAGTCTATTAATCATGGATCTGTATTGTTTTTCCCTTGAAATGCATTCCAGTGTATTTGCCATTTGTAATAATAGCTCACTGCTTTTTGTAGCAGGTGTTAAATTAGGTGAGATTTACACTGCCTGATACTGAATAGCTTTAATATTGCGTGCTACTGAAACGCAGAGGGTGTTAACAGGGCAGATGGACAGCTACTCTACTGCAAGTGCTCACCCCAGGGGAGGACAAAAGGTCAAGAATCTACTGCAGTCCTGTCATGTGTTTTGTAATTTAGGAGAGCTGTTTACATTCCACCTGGGGTTTAAGAGGAGCTCTTCAGACCAAGACTTCCTCTCTATGGGGAGAATTAGTTTTTCCTTTGGATGAACTGTCTGTGCTGTGCTAAATGTTGGAGCTGGGAACAACTTGTCCCCAGCTGATCCTATACCTAGCAGGAGTTGGGGGTTGACTTCTACTGAATTAACAGAGCAACTGTTTATCATCAGACACCTATTGCCATACCTCTGTTGACTGAACCCTGTTGAATCTGCCTCTGGTATTCTATACTGGATTTCTTCCATATTTTCCTTCCTTCCTCCTTCATCTCCTTTCTCTCCTTCATCTCCTTCTCCTTCATTTTTCTGATCTATTTGCTACAGGTAATAGTGCTATGGTCAGGCAAGCAGGGATTATAAATTTCTTTAGCCACAGGAAAAGTGTAGTGACTGGCTGGAGCATCTCAGTTTGCTCATGCGGTTCAAGTTAGTTTTCAAACTGAGCAGATCAGACGTCAGCATTGTATCAGCCAGTGCCAAGGTGAGACAAGTCAGGACGGGTCTGATCGTTATTACGTATTACAATTTTAAATTTGACATATCAGGGCTATGGACAGGGTTATGTAAAACTTGGTGGGGAGGGACTAAACCATTTCACAGCTGCAGGGTGAGGGACCATCCCAAGGACATGAGTAGACGACTTAGGAAAGCCTCTCTTAGAAAGATGATGTGCTTGGGGGAGTGGATTACAGAATGAGCACCATTAATAGAGCAGTTTTTTGCAATACAGGGAATAGCAAGATTCAAATGAAGATCTACATAGCATTGATGTTTGCCCTGGCTAGGCACTTGGATTACATTGTGAACCACTCTGCTAGATTTGTTTTGACATCTGTCTTCCTTTTTGCTTTCTGAGAGGATTGTGCTTAATGGAAAAGGTCTTGGATTTAGAGTTTAGGAAACTCTGCAATGACAAATAGTAACTTGAAAGGGTTGATACATTTTCTTTTCTTCATTTTTTCCCCTCAGCTAATGGGTTATTTGCATGTTTGAGGAGTGAAATAAGTTCTATACAAATTAAAAGAATAGATGAAAAATTAGTGTCTTTAGATTCTACCCAAATAAACATGTTTAAGCCTAAGCTTCCTTTTGTTTCATTTCACAAAACTTCCAATTAAATGGGATGCTGTGAGCAGCAATTTACTATTTTAAAGGAGCATGTTTTAGCATCTCTGCCCTGTAAATAGTCAGTTTACTTTTTCTTTATTCTGTCTGGAAATTTGAAGGCAAAAGGACATAGTTGGTTGCAAGTAAATAACCCAGGAAAGGGGATTTGGTTGCATGTTACCTGCTGGAGATTCACAAGTCTGGTCTGCATCTTTCAGCTGTTATCAGGGGATAAAGGAACATGAGAGATGGGACTATGAAAGACTTTACCTTAGGGAGTCCTTTCTAAACAGGTTTAATTTATGTTCCTAGCATCTCTACAGAAAAGGGCACAATACCTCAAAAATGACTTAATTCTGAAAAGGCTTGTGTCACTGTCTTCTTACACCATTGTGTTGATGAGTGGGAGGCTCGGAAGAGATGGCTGGAGAATAGAGCACATTAGGCTCATTTAACTGTGGGTGTTCAGTTAGGGAGATACCAGTCAAACTATCCTAAAATTCTAAGTCAGGCACCAAATTTCATACCAAAAAGTGTGATTACTCTACTTTGTGGAGTCCCCTGTGGTGACTTATCTTCATTGTCATCCAGAATCATAAAAAAATATTGAATATTTGCCCGATACAAAAAGCCAATAGATTTGAATAAAGATGAAAGCAATGTGGTTCTACGGTTATTCTAGTTCTTGTACCATTTATAAGAACAGAATTTATATTGTTGCTGTTTATAACTAAAATACAATTTCCCTACAGGAAACTTCTTTGTATTATAATATTATATAAATAGCCTGGATTAATAAAACTATTCTTTGAATCTGTGTGAACAATTTTATCATTTAAAGCGTGCTCATGCAGTTTTTAGACTCTCAGTCAAACTAGTTTAATTTAATCCAGTTACGAACTTAAGTATTCTGTAAATCAGTCTTCTTCCCTGAGTATAAGTGAAAGAGAAGATGTCATCTTAGATATGCCTCTAAAATCGGCTTTAACTGCTGTGTTATTCCATGTGAAATGTCAAGCTTCTTTAATACCATAATTTTACTGAATCTCTAAACATCTCTGAACATAGTTGCTGCACAAAACACACGTCAGAGTTTTGGTGTTTGGGTATTTAAAAGCCAAAGTAAGAAGGTAGTTTGTAAATAAGATGCTCACGGTAAGGATGGGAATGGCTTTCTTAGACTGGTGGAAGGAAAACTTTCTATCTTTCTGATTTAGTGCAATTCTTATTTCATTTCCCCAGACTACTGTTAAGTTTTGATCTGTTACTGGTCTCATATTAGGTTGCATCAGTTATATACCTTAGAGAACTAGATTTGGGAGGAAGCCTGTGGAGAGGGAAGTTGGAAACACTTTACTGGCAAGCTGTGTGGGTCAGACTATTAGAAGAAGACACAAAAGAGATGGGTTAGTTACATAAGGGGACAAAACATGCATAAGAATTCAATGAGCGACGTGGATATCACCTTCATTTCTTTATAACAAATGCCAAACTTACCATTTCATTAGGATACACAGCAGCTTATATCTCTATTTTTTTTTTTTTTAAACTGCTACGTTGTCTTTAAGAACACATAAGTACAGTTTACTTCAGGTACATTTCCAGTGTGCTGAGTCCTATGTCTGCCATAACAGAATGTCAAAAATGGAACTTCAATGGGAAGCACCTCTTGTACTGACTTTTTAATTTTATTTCCATAATGAAGATTATTGAAAAGAGATGGGGTTTCAAGTGCACAAAATAGAGCACTTGATGCCTGAGCATCACTAAAAGTTATACCCCCCAAAATTTTCTGTTCTTCTCCCTTAGATTTTCTTAACAAAACCTGAATAAGAATTAAAATCAGAAGAGACCTGCACTTTACAGCTGATCAGACTTGTAGTTCCTAATAGTTACATTTTTATCATTGCTGACTTATTTGCATGCAAATTCCCTTGCAGATGGATGTTCATCACTGTTTATGTGATGCTTATCACTGAAAATGCTGTTGTTTGGTGTTCAGCACCATCCTTTAGTTGAGGTCAAGATTTGAATGAACATCAAAAAGGTTGATGTTTCTGTTTGTAATGCACAGGCTGTGTACAGGATAGAAACTTTGGTCAGCCAGCCCTCTTCAAATAGAAGGCCTTCTTCATTTAGGAATAAAAAGAATTAAACAACACACACACACAAAAAGAATAGTTTTTAATAAGAAATTGTTGCTAATGTAGATTCTAGGCATTCCTTAGAGGATGGAAAGTAAAGGTTACTGTGACATTCTGAAAAAGGTGATGTGAAGTGTGAAATACAGATGAGTGTAAGTGAACAGTTGGAGGCTGTTATTTAGGTAGTGCTGAACCATTACTTGTGTTATATAAAGTATCACTTAGAAATGCCTCTGTACCAGAGAAGGTTGCAAATGAGTTACCAGTTTTTAAAAGGCGTTTGGACAAGATGTGGAAAATTCCTGACTGGTGAGTCTGATGTCTGTCTGTACAGGGTAGTGAAGCTATAGATAAATAGAATGCATTCAGGAAGAGCTAGTGTAGCTTCTGCAGGGACAGTCACGTCTCGCAACTCTGCTGTAGTTCCCTGAAGGAATCACGGTTCTGTGCTTGACAAAGGTGATCTAAATGATGTTGACTTTAGAAGGCCTTCAGAAATCCCCCCAAAATACTTAAAGAAACCATAGGATAAAAGGAAAGGTCTTCACATAGATTAGTAACAGTTGAAAAGATAGGAAACAGAAAGTAGAAACAAATGTTCAGTTTTCTCAGCATAGGATTTTCACTGGGCAAATTCCACTGAGATCTGCATTAAGGCCCATGCTGTTCATTCTAAACAATCTAGGAAAGAGTAAAGGAGGAAGTGACAGCATCTGCTGATGGCATTAAACTGTGCAGAGCAGTAGAAAAGAAAACTTACTGCAAAGAATAAAGGTCTCATGATACTAAGTAATAAAATGACAGATTAAACTGTAGTGAAAGGTAAAGCAACACGGATGAAGCAAATGATTCTTAACTTTGTGTATGTGATGAAGAGTTCTGAATTAGCTGTTACTAGTCAGGAAAGAGGTACTGCAGTTATGAGTATTTTTATGAAAATGTAAATGCAGTGCTCTGTGGTAATTCCAAAAGAGCAGATAGGTGTTAGGAACGATAAAGATGGAATAGAGAACAAAACAAATACCATAACTTTCCTATCTCAGAAGTCGATAGCAAAAAGAGAAACAAGGAAGACTGACATTACAGAATGACTTCCACATGAGAAGTGACTGGAGACCTAATGACTCTACAGTCTGTGAAAGTCTACTGATAGGGAATATAATAGGGTCTATAAAAAGATGAGTGACGTTGAGAAAACAGACAGGGCCCAAGTGATCATTGTCTTTTCTGGTCTGTGAAAGAAGGGCATCAAAAGGAACTATCAGGAGCTTCGAAACAAACAAAATGTGTACATATAGTGTGCACCTGAACTGTGGAGTTTGCTGCTGAAGGATGTTGTGCATGTCAAAAAGTTTGCGCAGGTTCAAAGTCATGAAATAAAACCCATATAAGTCTATTAAACACAATGATAAGACTTCTAGCTGATGAAATTAATTCCCCAAGTCACAGACCACTGGAAGCTGGAGGAGTACTGAGGTACATCACTGCATGTTTGCTCTGTTCTTATAGGCTCTTCCTTAAGCATCTACTATTATACCAGTACTGGAGAGAATAAACAGACTATTTTTATGTTCTCAGATATTGAAGATTGCAGAGTAATTTTTATAAGCTGTTAATTTGTGTTTGTACGGTATATAACTAGCTAGAACCTAAGCAAGCCCTTCTGTGTAAACTAGCATTTGGTGACATTAAGATAGAGAAACACACAGATGCTATATTGTGGGACATGGACAAACAAGAACACGACACAGTCAGATACAGAAGATCTGTCAGAATAGTGAGGCTGTGACTTAAGGCTGAATTCTGCAGTATTCTCTGAGGTCTTATTCTCAGTTAAAGTATCATATTTATGTCATCAAGGAATTTCTCAAGCTAAAATTAAGTTCAGAGGTGTTAATGAAAGAAAGAATGGGAGATTTTTGTCTCCTACACTCTGGTAAACCTATGTAATTCTTTTACCAGTAGTTTTCTATTTCAGGTGACAGTATCTTTAAGCATTATGGTTGGTGAATGAAACAAATGTGTGGATCTGCTGGTCATCAGAGCTAGGGAGCGGAAAATTAGTGAGAAGCATGCTCCTGAGGAACATAGAAGAGCAGAACAGAAAATGCACCTGTTCCCTGCTAACACCTAGGTTGTCTAGAAGATGTGCAGACTTTGTTGTTTCTGTCCAATACAAAGCTAAAACATGTTCTTCCAGAGAGGCAAATAATTTTTTCTACAGGGAGGATGAATCTGTTTGACCTTCTTGAAGGAGATTGTTTTGCTGTGGAACTGATGTGTTATCAATCATAATACTGACATTATTATATTATATTACTTTTAATGTTCTGCACATGGAAATTTTCTTGGATAGCAGGTTTTTTTTAAACTCTACACGTAGGACAAAGGTGGATGAAGTTGCCCTAGGGGATAATGGAAGCAGCTGCTTTGACCTTTGGGATGACTAGAGGCCTTTCTAATGACTGGAGATTTTTTTCTGCCAGTTTTCCTATTCTGGGCAGGTAGTGTGATAGACAACTTGCCCTTTTAAAACTGTTTTTTCCTGGGAATCAGAAAGGTAATTTTGAGAGGACTCAGATAGCTGCTTTTTCTTCTGTTGCATGAATGTTTATTTCCCTTGGGAAATGTTCACTCTTTCCCTTAGGTGTCACTGTTTATTGCTGCTAGACTTCCACAGGCTCCATATTTGGCTGAATGGCACAGTTTTGCTCCATACTTCAGGCATCTTGGCAAGTGTAGTGTGTATAGCCTGCTCTGCCAGTCTGTGCTGCCTCACATACTTGTCTCCCTCCTACATCAGCGAATAGCAGTGACAGCCTGTGTAAGGTTGTTACCAGAGATCTATATTAGCTCCATGTTATACCTTGCCAGTAATTTCTCAGTGTGGGTTATGTCTTAAAATGGGGTTAATAGTTGTATATACTTATTTCTTAAAAAAGAGTGCTATTGCTAGTAAGCATGAAATTTCTCAGAAAGCGAATTTGTGTGCCCTTTAATTTTTTATTTTTTTCTCTATTTAGTTTTTCTTCAGAATGATCAAGATTCTGATGAATTTTTCCTATTCTATGTCAACTTTTCTTTCATATCATTATTTTTATTTAAAAAAAAGAGCTTATTTATATTGGTGATGTAAAAAATATCGCTGTCAGCACTTACCATTTACCTAAGAATTAATTCTTATCTCAAACCATCTATCTGATGGCTTGTGTCATAATACTGGCCTCTAAGCATGCCTGTTAATTTCTTCCTGCTTCATGTGAATACTGTATACTCTGGCACACAACTTCAAAACTTGTAAAATTGCCAGAGAAAGAGTTATTTTACCTGCCATGATCCATTTATTCCTACAATGAATATCTAACACTGTCACACCAGGAACATTTGGTTATTTACAGTTATGTTCACTAGATCTCATCCATTACAATAGAAGTTGGACTCCTTTGCAAAATCCTCGCTTTGTGCACGACAAAGGCAGCAAGTTGTGTCTACCAGCACGTCGTCAGGAGCTTGCTTGGTCTGGTAGGCAGTTTTAAACAGTTCTTAGGGCCTTGCTGGGAGATGTGGCTCCTGTGAGGTGCTGAATCCTTACCCGGCTGGTGTGGCCCAGCCTCTTTGACCACCAGCATTACCCATTACCGTGGGTGGTGCCGGCTCTCTACGGTTCACAAAGCGATGAGAAGGTTTCCTCTAGTTCCCTGCGGTTTCCATAGCAGACATCTTGCTACTAAGTTTATGCTTACAGAAACCTTGATTATTCTTACAGGAAGCACAAAAATCTAATAGTTGCAAAAGTTGAACTACCATACGTAAGAAGTTTAAAATATTGACTATTTACAACATTATGTAAAAATATAACTGAAAAAAAGCTCATGAAAGAAACAAATTCCAAAACAGTTGCCTAGAACTTTACAACTCATTTATTTTTTTATTTAAGATATGAAATTATTAAAGAAAATTTCAGTAAGAGTGGAGTCCTTTGTTTTTAATCCAAGAATGACCTAGTGTTGTGGGGGGAAAAAAGTAGACCAGACTGGCTAGCGGATTACCCAGGGAAAACTCTGGTATTTTTAACCATGCAAATAGCTAGTCATCTGTTTTGAAATAAAGAGGATTACTTTTGCTTGATAGATCTGTGTTGGGTTTTTACTGTGCCCGGAGTATGAACCCTGCAGTTTTCCAAATAAGGGAAAAATGGCCGTAGATCACATCATAGCTTTAGCTCCAGGAAGAAAATGCTGTGGTCATTTACAATGTTTAATCTAGGTTTTGACAATTGTGTGCATGCTAGGCCATTGATGACTATATAAGCAAGAAATGCAGCATGGATTTCTACATTTCTTATATCAGAGCCTTCATCTTCAATATATGGAAAATAAAGAACAAAACCCACTTTTCTGTCCACAGGCAGATTTTCTTTTTATTTCACCAATAACTAAATCAAAAAGCCATCTGCATCTCCTGCGGGGTTCAACTCTCTCAGCTAGTTTCTCCATGAGCTGGCAAGAATATACGTATACAAGAAAATTACAGAAGCAGAATGGCTAGCACCATTTCTTCTAAATTACAAAAGGATTTTTTTCCCTTGTTGCTAAGCTATGTTTCTTGTTATACCTCCCCTAACAATGCTGTTTTAGAAGACTTGTTGATTTGGCAAATTAATAATTCTAACAGTTACATATGGCAAAGAGCAAATTTTGTTCCTGCTTGAATAATCTGAAAGGCTTGCAAATATAAATGGAAAACTATCTGCAAAGAGGCTGTCCTGCATTTGCACAGTACTGGCCAACCTGCTTTTAGTATCAATAAAAAGTTATTGATGTTTCAATATTATTTTATGAGGACAGCAGGAAAAATTGTTTGTTATTTCTACTTCAACAGAAAGGAAGGCAAAGCTCCATGTCAGTTCCAGTGTGTATATTTTAAAGTTCAGGAGCACTAGAATAGTGTCGTACTGAATTCAGGTTTTTGTGTCATACTTAAACTCTGCCTGATACGTTTCAAGAGGGCTCCTAATAATGTAGTCTTATTTTTGCAGAGCAGAGGGTGCTGGATAAAACCTTTCTAATTGCAAATGGCAGTCAGGTCTATTAAAACCAGAACAAGTCATCTGTATGGAATGTGAGTTTAACTAATACTTGATTGGTGTTTTTTTGTTGTTGTTGTTTTGGTTTGGTTTGTTTTTAAATACACAGTCACCGGCCATAGATACTTCCACAACTTTTTCTCCTTTTCCCTTGTTAGTGATCAGTTTTACCCTACATCTGAATACACATGACTTCATATCTTTAATATTGTGCATGTCTGGTATTTCACTGAAAGTACATATTTTTCCAAGTACGTATTACCAAGATACATAGGTAGAAAGTATATTTTGAAACTGTTTTTAACTGTTTTGTGGAGTGCACTTAATTAGAAAAGATGTCTGGCCAATTTTTCTCTTCCGTGTTGTTTGGCTCCTGTTGAATCTTGAATTTTAAGGTGTTCTGAGAAAAAGCATGAAACAGGAGAATATTTATGTATTCGCTATGGAAATACAATGCTGTAAAGAAGCAGACTGAAGATACCTGATGTCTCTTCTAAACATCTCCAGGAATTAACTAATTATATATAATGTCATCTGCCACTAATTCTACAGTATGCTTAGAGAAATGTTTCTTAAGAGAACTTGGAACAATGCAAAGGTGAATAACAAGAAACAACTCCCCTGTACACTCCTTGCCTACTTATGTAGTACGGTGGGGTTTTTTTGGTTTTTTTTCTTTTTTTTTTTACTTCTGCTTCTATGAAGTCATTTTATTGCTTTAGAGAGTCCTGGTTTATGATTGTTTTTGAAAACTTGAGTTTGACATTACTGCAATGACAGGAAGGGAAGGAATCATGGTGTGTGTGGGAGTAGAAAAGCAGTTATCCCTTCACCCTTCCATACCTATTTGGAAATTTCTGTTTCAGTGAATCTGACAAAACCATGAACGTTTGTGTGACAGAAGCACTAAAAGCAGATTGGTCAGCATAAGAACAACTGCTTCTGTGTGGAAGTAGAGAAGAGAGCAAGGCTTTTGACACTGTATCCCACAGCATCCTCATAGGCAAGCTTAGGAAGTGTGGGTTAGATGAATGGACAAGTGGGGTGGATTGAAAACTGGCTGGCAGATAGAGCTCAGAGGGTTGTGATTAGTGGCACAGAGTTTAGTTGGAGGTCTGTGACAAGTGGTGTTCCCCAGGGGTCAGTACTGGATCGGTCCTGTTCAACATATTCATCAATGACCTGGGTAAGGGACAGAGTGTACCCTCAGCAAGTTTGCTGATGACACAAAACTGGGAGGGGTGGCTGTCACACCAGAAGGCTGTGCTGCCATTCAGCATGACCCGGACAGGCTGGAGAGTTGGGCAGAGAGAAACCTCATGAAGTTCAACAAAGGCAAGTGTAGGGTCCTGCACCTGGGGAGGAATAACCCCA
>VYXH01004373.1:320791-426342 GCA_013397275.1 Burhinus bistriatus | reverse complement strand
GTTCTTAAGAGAGGAATAATTTTCAGCTGAAAAATTCCCAGGCACACAGAATGAATTGGATTAACACAAAGTTTGGGAGTTTGATTAAGTTTTTTCAAGAATATTGTCCATATTTCAGAATTTCTTGGAATTGCGATCCATGGTGCTTGGCATATCTGAGCTAACAATTGATATTTCAAGGAGAAATCTGTATCCATAAAGCTAGTGTTAGACTCTTAATCACTTCTTTTACTTCCCTTATTAGCTAGAGAAGTCAGCATTTAGAAATGTCAGTCAAAATGTATATTTTTAAAGTGACAAAGGGATTCCAAGCTGTGATTCATCTCTTAATAATGATTCAATTGCACACTACTGCAAAAATGTGAATACTGTTTTAGCTAGTTTAGATACCAGCTAAAACTTTCTATCTCCAAACAGGTCTTAATATCAAGTTTGAAATAATTAGTTGTCAAAATAAGAGATTCACCTTTTGTACCAGTAAGATATATCCTGTAACATAACACGTAGCCTCTCCCCCTTAAAGTCCCAAACATTGAGTACATCTGTATTTTTTCTGTGACATTTTGATGTGAAGTTTTACTTAAGATTTCATTAAACTAGGTCATAAAGGAGGGCGAACTGAGGTTATCTGGGCTAATTTAATTGTCTCTAAAAGCGATGCATCTGTTGAATTTTCAATGAGTTTTTTTGCCCTCTGCATCTCAGCCTTTCAATCTAGTGAAAGAACTTACTACTGTTTATTTCAGGCAAAATCCTCATGAAGTTAATAGCAAATTTCCATGGGCTGTAGGCTAGACTTTTTGGGTCAGTGCGTATGGATCTGTAGTGGGAATTAAATTATAGTCTGAATAGAATAGTTTGAGATTGAACTATACCCAATGGAATTACTTCCTATTTAAAAAAAAATAAAATTCTCCCCTCCCTCCCCCCATGTTTGAAAGGAAGCAAGTAAAACCCTTTCTAGGCTAAGTCAGAGAGCATCACCTACAATTGCTGTAAGAATGGACATAAAGAAGCCAGGCATAAAGCTTGGAAAGAGTCAGAGGTGCATTACTGAGATTACATGAGGAATTAAGTTTGAGGAAAAACTTGACTAGTTACTGATAACATACATTTAGCAGTAGTGTCATGTCTTTTACATGGGATATGAATGATATGTCATGCATACCTCACCATTGGTGTCTTGCAGAATGGAGCCGAGTTGGGAAATAGCACAAGCACAGTTGTATAGCTACAGTAACCTCTTGTCATTATATAGTTAGGTGTAATCATCCTGTGATTTACCGTAATGTGCCATTTGTGGTGAATCTGTATATGAAGCTGATTTTTATGTCTCAGCCTCAAGACTGTTAGACTTGTATGTTATTTTGTTGTTGTACCTTTCCACTTCCATAGCAACAATTTAGCTATTCTCAGCTCATAGTATTTGTGAGAAAATCAAATTCCATCTGTTTTTGCCAAATGAAGTCTGAATAAAACTTCGCTTGCTAAGCATCACTTATTTCCTCTCCTAGGCTGGTTAAGCAAAATAGTGTCTGTTGGTGTTGCACAAAGTAAACAAACTGCCCTGCTAGTAAGAAATGTACGTGGTCACTCAGTGTCACAGCTGACTAACACTGCAAAACTGGGGTCAGTGTAAGCATTGGAGTAAGAGAGAATTCTGAAAGCACGCTGGAGGCCAGTGCCACAGAATCAGGTTCTAACCATCAGGCTACGCACTAATAGTGCTGCTCAGGAAATCTAGTTAAGTCTCAATTTGAATAATGTTTTAGGAATACATCAGAGTAAGAGTTTCATTGTTACGAAAATTGGTGAAATGTAGGGCCAGCATCTTTACACTTTTTTGCATCTTCTCTCTCCTTTTTCAACTATGCCATGTTGTTATCAAAAGATTTTAGTTTCCACTGCTCAAACTTGAGGGAAGATTTCAGGCCTTTCCATTTGCTGTGAATTATTCAATCAAGATGACATGTTCTGAATCCTCTTGGCCTGGAGTAATGATGTAGGCTTTTCTATAATATAACTCTTTCTTCAGAAACTCTTCAGGACACTTGATGCTGTGAGCATTTCTTTGGTTCTTCATGGACAATTTCTTCAGTACCTTATTGCCCTGTTACGAGATGCCCTTAGTCTTTTCACCAGCCTTTCCAGTACTTGCAGCATGAGGAAGCAAAACTATAAATTCTCTTGCTCTCACATCTTTAGAAATCTACCATAGAATTCAGTGAGAGCTCTGAAAACTGTCCATCTCCAAGGCCTCGACAAAGCAAGGATTTCAGACATGACCTGTAAAATGCAGGGAGGTCTCCAGGCTCCTTGTTTCACAGGAAATTGAAAATTAGGATGGTTCTGCTCATCTGCATTTTGCTGACTGTTCTTTCTATCTCTCCTCTCTGCCAATGGCAAGAACGGAAAATCAAGACTTAACAACCACTTACTCTATGGCCATTTCAGCAGGCCCATCGGAATTTCTGCAGCTGTTCTCCGCTCAGGGCTCATCAAACACCTCTCCTTTCACGGTTTCTCAAACGCCTCCACCTCAGCATTTCAAGTAACTCAAGCTGCTTCCTTTCTTGCTTGCTCTCCTGCTTGCCTGCCAAAACCAGAATGCCTTTATTAAGGGCTTCCCCGTCAATCATCCTGAAGGCCTCTTTGGAGATCTGATTAGTATTTGCAGCCTATGTTCAGGAACAGGCTGGATCTATCTAGTGCAGTTTATACAAACGGGTATGAAGGAAGGGAATGATTTAACCAAAGGGTGAAGCCTTGTTTCTATGCTGCAAGATATGTTACCATCTCTGTGAGCGGTGAGATATTTTCAGATTGTAAAGAGTTTTGCATGCAGGAATTTAAGATACGCAATGTCATTTGGGATTGTTAGGGCTGGCCTTTACTGCAGTGCCTGAGAAACTGGGTAAATGAACCTGTGCTGGAGCTTGAGACTGCTGTGCTGAAACCGCTACTATGGCGTTGGTAGTTTACGGTGGGCTTAGACATACCTACAGCCTGTACAATCATATCAGCACAGACATTCCCTTCAGCTTGCCAGGCCTGTACAGACTGGATAAAGCATTTTAGAGGAAGGTAAAAGCTTTCTGTAACTGGTGCTCTGGATCCAGTGTCTTATGATTTCACAGAAATATTAAATATTGAATTCTGTTCACCTCGCAGAACGGAGAATGGGCTGAATTTCACTTTTACAGGCAGTGCTGGAGGCTTGAGAATTTCTGGGGCTAGGGTGGCTGTGCACAAGGCATGGGGAGCCCCACCATGGACTCCCCATCTTGGCAGACTGCAGCCTGTCCAGCCTTATCTGCCAGGCTCCGTTGAACAAGAAGTGAACAAGGCACCTGGCTTAAAAAAACACAAACAAACAAACAAACAAAAGTGAAAGGAACAAGTGGTTTATTTGTGATGCCCAAAGCAATCAGCTTGCATGCTGAAGGATGAGGTTTTATTTAGATACACTATTTTATTCACGCAGTCCTGCCTGGTTAATCCTGTAACCTTACTCAAACTACACTTTACTTAAGTGCTTTTTCTGGCCTGTTGCTGCTGCAAATTTTGCTTTGCAATCAGGCTGCAGAAAGTTGATATTACCTGATTTAATTACTAAACAGCTATCTGAGCAAAGCACAGAGACTAACTGCTGCCTGCCAGCTTCAGGTGCTGTTGAGTGAACGCCACAGAGCCAGAGTAGCCGGGGCAGCAGGACTGCACCTCCTCAAAACCACTCCTAGCAGAAACCGTCCGTTGCCTGGTAACGTGGACTGTTGCTTTTTCTTTTTCCAGAGGTTTAGCAAACAGCTGAAACAGCCAATTGGGGAGCAGCATGAGATTTGAAAAGAACAAATAGTTGTTGAGGAAAAAACAGTCAAAGAGAGAGATCAGAGATTGTTACTTGGATACAGCAAAACCCAACACAACAGAAGGGTTGGTAGGAGAGGCAAAGGCGAAATGACAGTAGACTTACTTAAGTGCTGGAAAGTTCCTTTTTATTTTTTTGTAGTACTTGTACATACACTTAGTGGCAATGCAGTTCTGCTGGTCCAGAAGCATTTTCCGAAAATTGCTTGTACAAATCTTCTCTTCCTCACCTTCCAGTCATTTCCTCTTGCTGAGATTTTCATGTTTATCTTCCACTATATTTTTTACTCTCTATTTGCCCTTCAGAAGGAGTTTCGTCTGTTATACCTCGTACGAAGTGAGGGCAGAACTGATTTCAATAAATGTCAATTCCATTGAGGCAACAGGGGCACTTGACACATCTGGGTTACTACTGCTGATTCTGTGCACCTGGTGCCTTGCTACCCGCGCTTTCAGGCAGAAGACACTACATTACGCATATGTAAGATTTTTCTTCATAATCACAAAGGTTACAGAAACAGACTGAAAGGTTCCCTCGTGTGAGCACAAGGAAGCCTTCACAGGTCCATTCTTGATCGGAGAACACAGAAATGAGGGTACCATTTTGCAGACTGCTTCCTGTAGAAGTGCTGATTTGAGTTTTACAGGTGAGGGAGATGCAGTTAGACTGCTCAGCTCAGATTTTCCCTGTGGTTCCTTTCCATCCATAGGGCAAATGTACATTGCTAAATTCTTCCAGTAGATCAGGTCACAGAAACAAATGATCATGTGAATGAATGTAAAGCAGACAGGCTTATTTGTGATGGCTTTGCCATGGATAGTCCAGGTAAATACACAAGTTCACAGGTATGAGTTACCTCAGAGAAGATAGCCTGGCTCTTGATGCGTACTCTGGTTGCTAGTGGTACCTGTTTTATATAGATTAGAATTGCCTCAAATATTTTTATCTATCTTGTATTTACATTTTCACTTACATGTGCAGACTTATCTTACAACTCAGCAACAAGTTGTGCAACTTCCTCTTTGGTTCCACGCAGCATTTCTAATGGAGGTCTCCAAAAACATATTGCTGGAAGGGAAATGGAGCATAAGGAGCTAGGTATGAGTGTGTTTCCCAGTCGAGCAGGCTTTTCAGGGTAACTTTTTTTTAGTGCTGCCTTGTGTATGCCTTGCAGCAATGAGCAGTTATTCACACAGATACTCTGGTGGGTTTCCTCTCTGTGAGATGCTACTGACCAGCATGAGGGAGAGCTCATAATCCACACTCGAGATCTGATATCTCCATTGCACTAATACAGTATGGATTTTCACTCCTTGCCATCTCTGTGTATGTTACTTTCCTCCTCCTTCAGTTTTCTGAATTGCACAACATTTTTTCCACACATAAAATCCCATTTCTGCGCAATCCTTTTTCTCTCTACTTATGGTTAGGTATGAAAAGATAAATCAAAAATATAAGGCTTGGAAAACACTCACCCCTTTTCTAAAGCAGCAATATTTAAGTTCACTGTCTAGCTGTCAGATTTATTCATCCCTCTTCTAAAGCTATTTCAGTCAACTATAATTCTTATAAAGATCTTTTGGAAGTTGCTATCTTCTACTTGAAGCAAAAGAAATGTGAAGAAGTGTGTCCTCCAAAAAAAATTCTAGAGGACACAAAATAATAATTGTATGTTTTAAATATTATTAAAGAAGTAAATACATGTATTTTCTAATGGATTTGTGTAACCTTATATAGTATTACAGCTCACTATTTTACTGCATTACTGTACAATTCAACTATATTTATTATATTTAATAATTAAAAGCCTATATCTTCAAAAAATAATGCAAATGAAATGTCAAAAATACTGTCATAACATTAAAAATCTTTTGTGAAGGAAATTTGAGGAGATTGTTCTCAAGAATCAGAATTGCAGCTTTTGGCTTTCCTTCACTTGACATATTTTAGACCTAATTCAGTAGTCATTGACATCTGTGGATCAGGCTTTTTTTTGGTATGCCATGGCATTCAATGAACATGCTTCTTTTTTATTTATTTATTTTCTTTTTAACACACTACTCGTCCCATAAGATGATACATTTGCTTTTCTTCTTCCTTTGGGTCTGGAACTATTCTATTCTATTCTGTAACTATTATTCCGGTGACAGAATACCTTTATTTGGGAGTATTCCAGCTTATTTTTCTCAACGTATTTAGAGGGAAAGGCTTTACTCAGAAGTGGAATCTGCCCTTTGTAAATAACTTTAAAATTAGTGGAATAAAGAATTTGGGTAGTAATTTAAGTCCCCAGAGTTAAATTATGCTATTGGCTGTTATGCAGACTGTTCAAAAAACTTCTGTGGAAGCTTCTCTTTAAAAACAGTATTACTGCTAATTTTTAAAAGGTTTATTACTAATCTTGGAAATTTATTACAGTATAAACATTTCTAGCAGCTGATTCTGCACCTGCATTTTCTATCAGAGAAATTTTGGTTACGCAGCAAACACAGGTTTGCACTTAGACTGCATCTTAAAATGACCTAAAAATCTATAGATGTTTTATTTTTCTTTTCTCAATATGATGAGCCAGCTGGCATGACTGATAGGTCATTCATGTGAAGTTGTGACTCTTCCAGAAGATTTCCTGTAAGTGAGTATTGAGATGTACTCAACTAGGATGATTTCTGCATCACAAACCACTTTCAGTATATGGTATTAAAAGCTTATCTGGTATTTTCAACTTTCTAAACTTTGAGATTTTTTTTTTTTTTTAATTGCATACAACCTAGCATTTTTGGCTCTGATGAATAATCAGCTGTGAGAGTAACCTCTTTTCCTAGAGATCTTGTAAAGCACTTAAAAGCCAATGGAGTACACTGTTCTATTGGGTTGTTAAAAAAATTAATCAGAGTAGCAGATGTTCAACAAGTTACAGGCTATCATATTGTTGTGCATTATAGCTACATATGCAAGCCTAACGGCATGTTGACCATATTATACTGCTGAGCCCCTTGTGAACACAGTCTCAACAATAAAATGAAACAAAATTCAAAGAACTAAACTAAAAGGAATTGCTTTCAGCAGTCCTTCCTTTGGTGCAGTGCCATTGGGACAAGCTGTGCTGCTTCTGGATCTGCGAATGGCTTATAAATGCCCTCTCTATATTGCACTGTCCTGTGTTATAGATGTGTTAGTTTTGCTACTGTTAAGTTGGGCACCTTAGTCCAAAATCTAGGTACAAGAATAAACTGGCTAATCCCAGCACTGCCTTGATTTCTGTCAATAAAGTCCCTGTGTCACATACATTTTTACTTCGGACTATTCCTAGAAATGTCAAATTCTGACAAGATTGGGCTTTTTGTTACTTTAATCTTGCCATCATTCATAAAGTGAGAGTTCCTCTGTCTTTTTCACTTGGAGGCCAACACTCATTGATGCCAACCTTCAAGACAGGGAGGAGCATGGGCACCCTGTTTGCCAGTGGTTTAGTGATCAGACTACTTGCCTGGGGTACGAGAGACTGCAATTTAAAATATCTGTCTTCTCTGGAGTCAGATCAGAGCAGTTCCACTTTGCATTAAATATTCATTAGGCCCCTGAGTGAAAAAGAGAGAGAGAATGACTGATTCTATTTCAGTAGACAAGAGGCCGAGGCATTTAACTGTGATATAAGGAAGTTATGTATAGGTTCTCATTCCAGTGCAAGAATTTAGAGTAAGATCATCTTACAGTTTCTATGACTTCTTTGTCTGTGCTCTCTCTCTGCTAAGCTTGAATTTTATGCTTGCTTTACGTGTACATGGCCTTTTCTTGCACTTGGTTGTGGGAGCCTGCATCAGACGTGGTGGCAGAGCATTGGCTATGAAGTTGGTTTTCATGCTTTAGATGTAGACATGTCTTTTAACACTGATAAAAAAAATATCTAGTTTTTTGGTTGGTTTTTTTTTTTTTTTTTTTTTTTTTTTAAAATCGAATACTGCTATTCTATTTACCATTCACACTGAAACAGGTTGCCCAGAGAAGTTGTGGATGCCCAGTCCCTGGAAGTGTTCAAGACCAGGTTGGATGGCGCTTTGAGTATCCTGGTCTAGATGATCTTTAACATCCCTTCCAACCCAAACCATTCTATGATTCTATGAAATACAAACATTGTACTTGTTTATGTTCAGCAGGATAAAAGCTCCATGAAACTGGATTTCTATTAAATTGTGTCGCCATTTTTTTAATTTTTATTTTTCCCCCAAACTGATGTCAATGCCTGTGAATTTATTAAAAGAAGTGAGTTCTGCTGAAAATCTTTGCGGATATGAGAGCATATTAAATTGGCAGCTTTCCTAGTGAGAAGAGTTCAGCTGAAGGTTGTGGGTCAGTATTTAATATCCTTCAAGGGAATAATTCCATCTATATGAATCACTGGCTTTCCCTAGGTAGCCTTGACCTTGACAGATAGAACAGATAAACAGTTGACTAAACTGAAGAGACTCAACAATACTTTAGCCAGACCCAGGAACTTAGACTGGGAAATTATATTATGGCACAGAAAGAGTAAACAGGGGTTAAAACTCACAAAACAAAGGACTTTCCATGGTAAGAGTTCCAGGAGAGAGGGCAAAAAGACAGAAAGCATAGTTTCCAGCAGTTTCCAAAAGTTCTCAGTGACTTCAGTGACATGGGAGTGTGGGCAGTTTAGAACCAGACGGATGAACAAATGTTAACTCCAGCGTCTTTCAGGTTTGGTCTCATAAACATCTGCGGTGCTACAAATTTGTATCCTGCAAATCCTCTCTTCTGTCCATATGTAAAAATCCCACTGAAGCAGATGAGACTGGTGAGGGGAGAGAGTTCCTTGAGTCTGAAGGCAGCAAAGACTGCAATTATGAAGTTGTCCACAGTGCTGTAACCTAAACACTGGACTGGAGACGCCTGGTGAAACTATTGACTATCAGAAGGTGGCAGCATTGACGAAGAAAACAAGTAGAAAAGAAAAATTAAAGTACATATTGATATACGTTTTGGCTTTTTACTTTGAATAAAATAGTATTGTAGCAAGATAATGGCAGTACAGTAATTGAATGCAAAAGAAGCCTTAACATGTCTGTCTTGATGAGCAAATCACTGAGTTTAACACTGTACTGTTGTTAAGTGAGGCAGGATTTTCTGAGGTGGCCATCTAAACACCATGTGCATATAGCATTTGCACCAAGTTCGAAGTTTACTCCTGGTGAATACAGTTATTAAAGACATACGTCTGTGGTAAACAGACTTTTTGACACCCCCCCCCCCCTTTTTTTTTTTGGGGGGGGGGGCAGGATTAAAGTTAACCTCTCCCAAATGTAGGCTATGTTTAGACCTACTAGTCCAACAGAAGGCTTAATTAGATATGATTTTGTGCAAACCGTTGGCTCTTAGATTCACTGTAGGCAGGACGCTCTGCGTTTGACATTACTGACACTGGCTTGGATTGTGATATGTTTGGCCTTATTGATGCCTGACTTGTCAATACTAAAAGCGTACAGAGACTACGCAAGGGTCCACTTACAGGTTTGCTCCGTAGTTTAGCCTAAACCTACTCAATACAGATTTGCATGTGAACAACATGCAAGTAAACGGAACTTATGCTCCTCTTCTGGGGGAGTGTGCTATTTATCTAATTCTCATTGCAGCATCTTGAAACAACAAAGCCTTGACATTTATGACTAAGGTAGAGGGTTGGAGAGTGTGGGTTTAAGGGCATATGTATGTAGAGCATAACTTTCCTCTTAAAGAAACAAACAGTAATTTAACTTTTATTGTTCTGAAAGAGACTTCCTAATTGGGAGCCAGCTGTAACAGGCAATACATTCAATTCCAAAATTTGCAGACAGGTAACTCAAACTTTACCGTTCTGTTACTCTTTTGAAGCTTCTTGCTTAGTGACATGAAAATACGTGGGTTCAAAAGACTGCTTGCTTGGGTCAATGGAATTAAGCATGTGGTAGATTCATTAAAAAAATTTCAGTATCCATACATATACGACAATTTACAAGAAAGAGAGACAGAAACCAAACAGCACAATTATAATGTTTTCCCCAGTTTGCAGAGCCATATACACTGAAGTTTACAGCATACTCCCTTTGTCTGCAGAGCTACAAAGTAATTGGCTGTTCTAATGAGCTGGCCCAGTGCTATCCATCCTGTGCTCCTCCTGCTTCGTTCTTTTTTATGCCAGCACAAGTAGGGAAAAGAAATCCTTGTTTCCCTGTGAGCCACGGTCTCTATCCTTATGCACAAGAGATACAGTATGGAGGAAGTTCCTTACTTTCTCATTGCATCACCACTTTGTTTTCAAGGTTCAGGCCATGCATTTTGTGATGTGACTTTTTACAAAGATTCAATGAAGGAAAGATATGAGTGAAAACTTCTCTGCAAAAGTTCACCTGAAAATTCACTATTTTGTGGATTTATAGGGTTTGTAACTTGGAAAAGAGAAACCAAAGAGTTTAAATTAAAGAAATTACAAAATGCATGCATACAGCTTTTTAATACATTCATTAATATTTTTGATCTGCCTACTTTATTTGCTGTCCTTGGATGGTATAGAAATATATGCTACTGTCTTCTCTTTCCCTTCTCTGGATTGTGACTTCTTCAGTAAAACGATTTTAACACCTGAAGTGAAAAGTCACATCTTTTCTGTTATTCACAGTATCTCTTGGAGAATAGGATTTTTCCATCCTCCTTTTCTTTTTTTTTTTTTTTTTTTTTTCATTTTGCTTTCCTCTTTCCTGTCAAAAGAAAAATAAGCAGAGTTCCTCTTTTCTTTTCACCTTTGTCCTGCTTTCCTTTCTCTCTCTGTAGAGTTTCAGGCTTGGGTATCACAGGCTACAGGATAAATTCTTCACCGATTTCATTCTTGCAACATCACAGGTTCACAATAGTGTAATTAAAAGGAGAATTAGACTGCATGTCTGTGACAGCTGGTTCTTCAGCTTCTTATTTACTTTCTGATACCTCTGATGGCTTTATTTTGACTCTTCATATTGCTTGAGTAATATCCCCAAATTTCCTATTGCTACAGTCTCATTAAAATATCGTCATTATATTTTACATGTACAGTTGTGTGGTAGGCAAAAGGAACAGAGAACATAATATGACAGAGGGACTCCAATGTTTTAAATAAAGCTTAACTCTTTGGTAAAATAAATAAATAAATAAATTCTTCATTGTTTTCTCTTTCTGCAAATTTTCAGAGTACTGTGACAGGAATGCAGTCAGATTTTGTTCACACTTGTAGCATGTTCATTGCTTTTTCCTGTCTTGGTTATTCTTGTTTTAAATAGTTTTCCTAAAAAATTGTTCTTAAAATTTAAGAATATCATGGCAAGATTTTGTACGTATAAACCATCAATTTCACTGAATCTTTTTCCCTGTTTGAAACCTCCTTCAGCACCACACTCTGAGTTATCAGCCTTTGCAGAGAACTTCACCATTTTCTGCTCGAATTTTGGCATCCTCTTCTGAGACTTCCATGTCTTCACATTTTTTCTTGCCATCAGGATATATATATATAAAAGTATATATATATCTCCTTGGTTTTATATATATAAATATATATATGTAGATATCTATATCTCCGAGGTCTGGATGTTTACCATAGAGAACAAAGAATTTAATTTCTTCCACTTGTGTCCTGTTGAGATTTTTAGTGCTCAGTCATCTTGTCAAAGAAAATCTTGTCACTAACTTTAATAGGTTTGACTCCATAGCATTTGAGGTTAAAAACTTAACAAACCTGCCTCTTGGCAAGGTGAATATTTGTTTTCCTTCATACGTGCTATCCTCTTCTTTGTTGCTGATGGGAAGGGAGAGACTATCTAATTTTTTCATATCATCCCTATACTACCCTGAGTTACGATGTTGTTCTCTTTCTCCAGTTTCCTCCTGCAGCAGCTGAACAGATGAAGACATACAGGGATGGGCTGCCTGTTTAAAAGTTTATTTAACGATACGTGTTCTACATTACTTTTAGCTTGTCATCCAGACACTTTACCATTACTCATGTGAGGTCACAGTCGTGACAGAGAAGTGAAACTCCTGTATTATGTTACTGGCAGTTAGAAAAATTTCTATGTCAGGTCCTTCATATTCATATGGGCCCAAGTAGGTGTTTGGGGCAATCTGGATCGAGCTCTTGAGTTTTGTGGTTATGTCAGCATGAATGATGAGTTCATTCTGTTATTCCTTTCTGCAGTTTGGATTGTGCATTGCTTTTTGTACTTCCCTGTTCCCAACGTTCAAATGTGGTAGTGGAAAAGCCACTTGAAGACTGACTTATACCAGTTCATTACAGGTAACTTTGAATCTCTAAGCCCTTAGACATCTGATTTCCCTATTTCTACTAACCTGAGCTGGGTTTGTGTGAAACATCTGTATTAAATTAAAAGCAATACTAAAAATCTGTTGGCCTTGGAGCTCTATTCTAATCAGCATGTAGTAGTAAAATTTTAAAAATAAATTCCTGTAGGAATTAAGTCCACCAGCAGTGTTATATGTTTAAAATTAATTATAATTTCAAACCTTTAGTCCAAATGCCTCAGCTAGCTTTTCATGCTGTAACTTTTGTGTGCGTAATTAGATTTTTATGGATTTTCTTCTGATATTGTGTTTATAATCTTATCAGAGCAATATATTGTGTCATTGTAAGTACTTATTATGTACTATAAGCCATGAACAATGCCTCTTTGTAATAGGCTACTTGTCTGGTAGTCAATGTGTATTGAATTGTATGCTGTACGCAGCAAAAAGATTCAGTTTTTAGGTTATAAAATAGCAGATTGCAGAATATGAAGAACTTTTTGAACATTCCTGTAACATCAAATTATTTTTGAATCAACATTTTGTTGTAGATTAATCTATTCACTATGTGTGTCATTTTGAAAATATTACTATGGTAGACAAATAGGAATGGCCATTTCTTACAATTCTCAGATTATCAGTATGTGTTCACCAGTGGAAGTTAAAGGTACAAGACTTTGCCGTTAGGAGAGTCAATTGTCATGGTGCTAAATATGCCCATCTTCAGATAGTGCCAACAGTACAAGACGTGCTGTAATAGTGTTAGAGCAATAGTGATAATATATATAGTATAAAGTAGGGGCTGTAGTTGCTCACATATAATAAATAACCTTGGTTGTACCGTGGTATAAAAATAAGGTCTTTTTTATAGGGTATAACCTGAGTATTCCTCTTCTATAGAACTGACGTGATCACAAAAATTATTTTTGGGAATACTTAGACAGCTTACAGTTCAGTATTAACTCTGAGCTGCTTTGTGATTTCAATGCTTTTTCTGTGTTAACGAGTGAAAAGGAAGATATGTTTGTGGCTTTTCTGGTCAAGTAATTCACAGGTAATATACTTAGTTTTTAAATTATGGCATCCTTATCTCTTACCACATGTTTTTACTTTGGAGCAGTGAATCATAGCTCTCTCCATGTTGGTTTAACAGCAGCTCTCCTATTTTCTGTGTTCAATTCAACATGAAATGTGAAATTCTCGTCATTTTTTTTTTTTTTTAAATCCCACTGGTGCATGTTGGCTGTCCCCTTTAAAGAGGGATGGGTCCATTTTCTCTGACAGTTGTCTCCCATATGATGCTGTGGAGCTAGGGATCAAATCAATCTGCAGACTGCTAGGATCTCAGTCTAGAAATGGCTTAGGTCTTGTAATACTCAAGGAATTGATCAGCCTCTTGTAGAGTTGTAAAAGCTGTTGTAAGGGAGTATGTTTTTAAGTGTCTTTCATTGTTCCCTTGTGTTGACTTGCAAGCATTCTTGTATTCATGTACTCCATTTCCAACCACCAGGTTGACAGGCTCTGTCTGTTTCTCTGCTCCAGATGTTGATTTGGCTTCCCTTTCTGTAGTGTTGCCTCTCTAATTCTCCTGTTTTTTCTTCACTTTAATATTATTTCTTTTCTTTCTTTTCTGGATGATTAGACTATCAGGATGTCACCATATTAAATCATTGGGAGAACGGCTCATGATGAAATTGTCAGCCGGTGCCATCACCCAGTTCATTGCTGAATAGCTTGGTGATGATGGCTCTGCTAGCCGGGTGGCTGATTGTGTGGATCTGCCATTTTCTATTCCATTTTTCTGTGTGGTTTTTTGTTTGGTTGTTTTTTTTTTTTTTAAATCAGTAGGTTTCTGTCAAGTAAAATTTTGAAGTTGAATGGGTGGAATGTTTGGGTAACGGTACAACAAAGAAACAAGAAGTCTTATGCCACTGAAATGAGTACAGTGACTCATTTTGCTGAGCAGTTTATGAAGATTGTGGGTCAGAGGCAGAGTGGTAGCAAGCTTGTCCAATTAAGGCAGCTCTGGTTGAAAGTAAAGTACTTCTAGGTGCACTTTCACCTTGACCCACAAGAGATCTGATCTTGGAGTCAGCTGGAGCAACAATGATACTAAGCAATTTAAAACAGTCACCACGCTTTTCTACAGTTTGATGTCAGAAGCAGCTCTTGGTTATGTTACCAAGACTTGAATGGTGAGCTTTTCCTAACCCTGGTCCTCAATACTAGGAATCTGAGTAGCATTCAGTTAATATCCTGGACTTCTAAGTCTCCCAGAGTTATGATATAGTTATTCTGTCAAACTTTCAGATCCAGGTATAAATGTTATTAGGAAAAAATATTAGGGTTATGTTTTTTCTGGTTTGTTTTTAGGGCTTTTGCAGCTTCTTATTTCCTTTCTTGCATTTCTCCATTTGCCCCACACTGGCCATTTTAGCTGCTTCCTACTGCTAGCTGCCAGCTGCTTTTGTTTTACTAACGCTTCTCTCTCTCATGGAGAAGTGGGAGGGATGCAATGCCCAGACTTCTGCATTTCTCCTCTTTTAGAATGGGTGCTGCCTGGAGTTGAACAGGTTAGCATAATAGCCAGATCTTGACATTTTATAAGCCTTTAGATGTTTTGTGCTTTTATTAAAGTGACTAAATTAAAGACTTATGTTTGTATTTTGTTTATTTATTTACTGAAAGCTACGTTTCAAGCATTTCTGGTTTTGCAGAGAAAAGCCAGAAAATACTACTTCAGTGTCAAAGACAGGAAAGCAAATAAGAGGATCCCTCAGATTGTTCTCTAAAGCTCAGGATATTGGACTGTGACTCATGATTCTAAGTACTTGAGCTAGACAAACTCAATACTGTCAGTCTTACTTCTCTCAGCTGTTAGCTGCTTTGCACTAGATGATAGGACAAACTAGAGAGCTCAATGGCATGAATCACTAAGCTTTTCCTCGTAGAGGAAGGTCTGCAGACAGTGAACAGCAGGCCTGAAAAGAGTAGTGGAACGCTAATTGGCACAGTCAGGTTTTGAAAGGGAATTCATGACATACTGATACCTTGCCAAACTGTATTGCTATGACCATAAACTGCAGTGACTTGTGGTAAATGCAGTTAATTTTTGCCTCTGATTTTCCTGCTTTCTGCCTTCAAATTCTACTCAGAAAGCACTTTGCTTTTCCTTAGAACACTTAGCAGTAGTAAACCCAGAGCATGATCAGTAATTCCCCTTTTGCTTAAATAAAATAAAGCTTTTATTTGGCATAGAAATGGCAAATAAATGAAAATAAAACCGTATCATAGAGTTTCTCATTAAATTTCATTCTACAAGGTTGTCTGCAAAGGCTTCTTTTTAAACATAACCTTCATGGGGAAAACTATACTGATTTTGGCCATCTAGTTTGAGAGCACCATTTCTGTGGGTTCAGATCATGCTAGCAGAAAGGGCAGCATGTTATTCAAAGTCTGAGCATCCAAAACAAAGCAAAATAGTGGAATTTTGTGCAAAACTGGAAACATAGGCCTAAATATCCAGACCTGCCTGCTAAAAACTAATTTATGAATTCTTGTTTAGGCACATAACTGTGAAGGCTAATATTATGCTGCACATAGCTGATTAATTCTAGCCAAATTTGTCTGAAAGTTCTTGTTAGAAGTTCTAACTCCTACCAAGGCAGGCACTTGGCAAGGATACTTCAAGTTTACTCAACCTTATTTTATATATATATATATAGGCAAAAACTTAAATTCAGGTGTGCTAATTCACTGCTAACAATTGATCTGGAGAGCAATAATTGAGGTTGCTTGTGGCTGTATGTTTTTATTAGCACTATAAGCAAAGTATTTTGGAAGGGGAATTGAAAAGAAGTTTACTGAAAACTGGGAGTTTCGTTACTTTGCTGTTCCCTGACCTTGCTTTATTCATGTCAATTAATGAGTATCTTATTGACAAAATAGTTCAAGTTTCTTCATATCAAATAATTAAAAACACCTTTAAATTTGCTGCAGTTTGGATTTTATAATTTTAGCCGAAAGGGTGAGACAGCACCCCATATTTTATCATACCCCTTCAATAATACTGCCAATGTGGTGATAGGTGGCAACTTGTTGACAGCACAAGGGTGCAACTCAATTTCTGGGATGTAGCTCCTTGAAGATACAGTGTATTTGTTTTATGAAGAGGGATACAAGCTTCCTTAGTAACTTATTTTATATATGTGGTCTATACCTGCACTTCAGAGTATTTTTAAATTGGGACCATTATATTCTTTAGTATTTACTATGTATTACTATTATTATGCATTACTACTATTTACCATGTATTGCCAGTATTTAGTATTTATGTATTTATTAATCTGCATTTGCCTAGACTTTCTGTTTCAATCTAACCCACTTTGGTTCATATCAATGGCATGTAGAGATGGGATTATTTCCATGGAACTGTGGAGAGGATAAAGAAGGAAAAAAAAGAAGAGGGGGGAAGCTCGTGCACTTTTTTACTGTGATGTATTTCATAGAAAGCACTGACTGTAAAAATGGTCGTCTATAATCTATCAGAGGCATAAAAGCAATGCCTTGGAGACTATAGAATCTGCTTACTGTTCATTTTTTGCCACAGCTATCATGTCTTCCTCCTCTTCCCCCCCATTATCTCTTTGAACAAGCTACAAAGAAGTTACTTAATACTGCTGTTCATGTCAGGCCCCTGCATAGGTTCCTGCCAAGATTATTTTATGAGAAAAATGTTTTTGTAAAACACTTTAGATTTGCCTTGGCTATATATCACTTCTTTTCATCAGGGAGTACCTCCTGTACAAGCTGACATCTACACACCTTTCTCACAGCAGAGGAAAAAGAAATCGTTGATCTCCTTTTGGTGATTTGTTGCTTCCCAGAGCTTTTGCCAAGCATCCCTGTCATTCCATCTTGTGCATCCCCTTTTGCAGCAAGGAGCTGAATTAAGGCTCAGCTGCTCTGGTTTTGCCTTAAAAACCACAAAACTGCCTGCTGCCTCTTATTGGTAGTAAACACTTCATGGACAGCTGGATGCAGAACTGAATCTGGAAAGACAGAAAAAATGAAAAGCATTAGAGTACTGATAAGAAGGTTAGAGAAAAAGATAGATTAGCCTCAGTCTTTAAAAAAGGAAAAAAAAAAAAGCCAAGACTGAACTCAGGGAAGAGCCTGTGAAAACAGCGGGAGATGAGGAAATGTTTGGAGAATAACAAATATCAAGAAGAACTTCTTAAAGATAACTTCAGATATTAAAAGCAATATTGACTTACAGATATCTATATACAAGGAATGAGAACTGAAAAGACAAGAACAAGGACAGGAGATATGGAAATCTGGATATCTAAAATAATTTCTCTAATTAAATGTTTTTTAAAATTTGGAAAATATGAAAATGTTATTCACACACTGAAAAAAAAACATCACAGACTTCCCAGTTTGAACAGTTTGGTTTACTGTGCCTCACAGATTAGTGGATGGATAACTAAAATGCATGTGACAAAAGCTCAGAGAGTCTAATAAAAAACCTTCTTCCAAAACTCCATGAGATCGGTAAGTCAGGAGAAAAATCACTTGGTCACTCTGTTTCATCAAGAGCTTTGTTAAAAACCTTACCAGTAGCCATCTTATTCCTTCCCTATGCCAGTAAAGCCTTAGTTTTCATGCTTCATTGTCCTAAAAATAGGATCCTCATTAGTTTTTTGAGATTTATTGAGCTAGAATATAGCCTTGTGCCCTTGTGCCCACAGCTAGGAAGACTCCCTCTAGCGTGTTGAGAGCCAGGAGAGAAATATTAACTTAGAGTGATACACTGGTAAGTTATTGAAATGTCTTTGTATTTTGTATTTGTCATTTATGTCTCTGTCCCTGTCATGGAAGCTGCTGTTGAAATCTTTCAACATCAACACTCTGCCATTTAAAACTTACCCTGCCAGCATGCCATCTGTTTTGATCAGGGAACCACTTTCTACGTGAGCTGACTCCTACACACATTGCACTTTGCAAAAGAAAAATGTATTTGCTGAAAAGTAAAAAATCTAAACCTCCCTTGAAAAGCAGTGCTCCTTGACTTGGTTTAAAAAAAAAACAAACTTAAAATTAGATAAGTACACTTTTTTCCCTTTCTCCCATTGTTTTAGATTTCTAGACAATGGAAAAAAATCATAGTAAAGTGAGTTAAGCCCTCTTTGTAACCGCATTCTGTACACCCAAAGCTGGTTGCACATGTTGATATATCTCCAGTCAGGGCAGAGATACTGGCCTTTGAGTTTATTTCTACAAAAAGTTAACTTTGAAATTTAAAAAAAAAAAAGAAAAGTGTTTTTTTTATGCTTGGCTTCTTCAAAGAGCAACGGAAATACATTTCTTAACATTTTTCTAGCTTTGTGAAAACAATTGTAATCACTATAATTACATAATGGCTATATGTTATTTTTAATAACAGATACCATTAGAGTAGGTACATCTGGTCTCGGTATTTAACCCCATTCTCGCTTGATAGGCTTTTTTGTTAACAGTGTATCAGTGTCTTTCACAGTCTTAACAGTGCTCAGTGCTTTGTGGGTGGAGGGAGGCAAGACAGGGAGATGGGATGTACATCCACACGCTACGCTGAGGCAACATGTTAGCAACCCCACAGCTGGCTCTCAGCATCTTGCTCTATACCCTCAATTCCAAAGCCTGAACCTAGGGCTCAAATCCCTAAAGTGATGTGGTGGGACATATTGATTACTTGATGGTTTTTCTTCTGGGTCAGTTTGTGGTGCTGAATGCAGATTCTTGGGAACAGTTCTGTGACAGGGTTCCTGACTACAAATGATGGTGGCAGTGATAGTTGTTACTTGGTGTTGTGGAAAGCCTGACTGATACCCTCTGCGCATGTTTTAAACTGACTTACCAAAAAGGAGAGTAATCACCAGGGAATAAAATACTTAGATTAGTAAAGACAAAGGAGTCCTTATTTAACCCTAACAGGCTGTAAAGAGCATGCAAAGAAACTGCATTATTCCCTTTTCCCCTCTTTGAAGCTCCCATTAGAAATGTGAAGACCTCCAGATTCAGTTTCTTGCCTCTTCTGGAACTGCATCATATGATCCTTTCCATGAAATTATCAAATTCCACCTTCTAACGGCTTTGGTTGTTCATTGTCAAGTCCTATACCCTTCTGTTTCTAGTTTTTAGCCTGAATTTTTTTCATAGCCAGTTTATAACCAACTGTTCTTGTGCTGACACCATCCTCTAGCTTAAATAGTTCTTCTCCCTGTCTATAATTTACCCTGCAAAGTAATAATAAAGGGCATATTCCATCATTTCACCAATCTAAAATAAAAAATACGTTCTTTTGGTCTCTCCTCATTGAAGTCACTGTTCTTCCAAGTTAGTCCCAGTAAGATTTACTAAGGGTCCAAGCAAGGTGCTTCTTCCTTACAAGCTCAGCAACAATCCCACTCATTACCTGTTTTAGGGAGTAAAAAAATCAGTGAAGGAAATCCATGTTTAGTTGTTTTAGAGCCATGTGAAATGGTGTGAAGGGCATCAGATCAGTCCTCCAAAGGAAAAAGGAAAAAAGAACCAAATTCAACAAATCCCTCTAGTGTTTCTCTGACCCCTAGCCCACATATTCCCCTGGGCTGTTTCATAGAATATTATCCTGAAATTTATTATTTTCTATAATTTATCTTAATACTGCACTACAATCCCTAATAGAGTAGTGATGACACAGATCAAACTCTCCATCCACACAAATATAAACACTTTTTAGATAGCCTGTGAAGAGTGGCTCAATGTTAGGAAAATTGTGAGGCAAGCTGTTAGTGAATTATTGTCAAGGTCAAAGAATGCACATTTATTTTCCTGGTAGTTGTATCATTATCAAGCTCTTATGATATATCCACTTGTACTGAAAATGTAGCTAACTTACCTTGGTGAATTTGATTTATTAGCACTGCAACTGACAAGGTTGCCCGTTTGTTAGTGCTTATTTTATATTTGAATAGCTTTCAGCACATAAATTTGAGGAATTGCTTGAATACTTTAGCTGTTCCATATTTCATGGAGAAAGCTAGACCAGAAGAGTGCTGCTGTTGATATTTCTATTTTGATACTGTCCATTTTTTTTATAAATTAAAATGATGCCTGCATTTGTACCTAGGTGCGCCTCGTGAACAGAATTTATTGCAAACAGTAAAACTTAAATGTGAAAACTCATTAGCTTTATCCTGAATACATACATCCTGTGACATAGCCTTGCAATACAGTTTATTATACATTCGAAGCATACCATAAATGTGTTTTAAAAAAAGACATGGAATTCAAAAGAAATTAACTAATTACATGAGTTCCTCAGATTAAGTTTAAGGTAAAGAATGGGTGGAGAAGGAATATATGAGTAAGTATATGGTGCAGGATGGAAGAAGCAGCCCTCAAATGGGTCCAGAAATGAGGCCTTTAAGTTTCTTATTGACTTCAGTGGTGTTAGCATCAGGCAGAGGAGCACAGCTTAATTACAGCCAATGTTAGCTCATCCTTTTCCCAGAAGGATACATTTAAGTAAACACAATTGTATAGAGCCAAATAAAAAGCAAAGCTAATTACTTGCCCCTAACATCTTGTGAAGTTTCTTTAACACGTCTGTATCCTTTCAGGCTGTGAGGAAGAAATGTTTCATTTAACTCACTTTATTCCCCTGTAACACTGTGAGCCATCACCTACATACCTCCAATTCTATAGATCTCAGCTTGTCCTGATTTTCTAGGGATCAGGAGGGAAGCCAGCCAGAAGCACAACTTATATAAAGTCACAGTGTGATGGTAAGAAGGAGTAGATTTCTTTAGGGTCCCATGTCATCATGTTGACACTCAGGACTTCTCTACAACCAGTTCTTCTCTCACAGTGATTGCATTTTTAATAGTAGTGGAGAAGGAAGACAGGAAGACTCATCTCCTGTCCTCCACTTTAATGAATGTGTCTTTCCTACACAGAAGGTGAAAATACTAGTTTAATGTCAACAACAGCAGTGAGACTGACAGTCACAACTCTAAGAATGATTGTCCAGCCGTGCAATGGCTTGGCTGTGATCAGGATGAGGAGCCTCTGGTTGAAGCTAATCGTGGAAACACTGAGTTGATGTTGTTTGGTTATTCCCAGAAATTGCCAGTTTATAACATCATTTTCTGCTAAAGTAATTTTCAGATTATTAACGCCACCATTGATATCTGGACTCCTTATTTCTTCAGCCACTCAATACTAATAATTGAAAAATGTCCTTTTGCAGGGAGGGGGAGGAACCAGAAGTCATCTTCTGTTGGATTTTAGTAATATGATCCAAGCAGATGTTACCTGCAGGCTTTATTGTGAACATCCGGGTTTTTACTGTAGAAATCAAATGATACACGTATACAATGTTAAAGTGAGTTGAGCATGAAAGCTCAGTGCTTTTTCTCATCAGTGAAGTCCACCAAGAATATTTAATCTCATTGCTCTTTTCTCTTAATCCACTGGGTCAAATTCAGGCATTGGGTTTTCATACTTTCAGGCCTCTGCTATATTAATTTACATTAACTGAAAAGCTGCCTTTCTAGCCAACATCAGTAGAGAAGCTTATGTCTATAGGAAGTAACCCCAAAAAGGTCAGAAAGCAAAGCAGAGGCTCCCAAGTGAAATGCTGGGCATTACATACACGGGGTTGCCTCAATATTTCTTGCTGGGAAAACAACATGAAAAAACTGTTCTCTTCCCGAACCATTAGTACTGCTGTGATTGGTAGTTGTTGAATTGGTCTATGTACAGAACTTTATGAAAATTGGAACTAGGCTATTTTAATTACAAAATATCTACTGTATAATTAACAGCACTTAATACAAAATGTGTTCAATATATTTTATGTGTAATTGAAATTCTGTAAAATTAAACTGTAATAATATAAATAATTTTTCAGGATGAAAAGTAGGTTAAACATTGAGATAAATATTCCCTAATGTATTAAAATACTGTGTTTTAAACTGTGAATCTTTTCATTGAATAATAAATATGAGCTTCCCTTTTATGTAATTAATGCAACCCATATTTTTCAGTGGAGAATTGAAATGTTGAATCATACATAAAAAGTAGCTATGAGTATTTCATTACCAAACTTAATTCAGTCATTTCCACAGACTTATGGAAAATGTTATTCACCTCTTGGGGAAAACTTTTGGCAGTGAAATGTAGTTTTCCTTGGCATATACTTTGAACTGCTTGAATCTCTGCTTAGTTAGTCCCTTCTGGTGGGGGCTATTATACACAGACTGGTTCAGAACAATAGTTAGCTCTTAGCAATATTTTATACCCTCAAAACCTTATTACTGACATTAAGTAAGGCATCCTTTATCACCATTTCTGAAAGGATATTGACAGGCTAATCTGTATTTTCTAATAGTTTAGTTTTCACTTGGTTATAAAGCCTGCAGTCTAATGTTGTTGTGTGAAATCTGTATGCAAGAATGACAATTTCCAAAGCATTTCAGGGGACTACAAGTTTTATTTCTCAGGCTGTTACTACATTTTCATGCAGCCATTTCTGTGGTGTAAAATAAGGACATCATTTGAAGTATGATTATGCTCTGAATGCCCAGTGAAGCTTTTAAAATCATACCTGACATCCCGTTGCATAGCTATAGATAGACATTGATTTTTTTTTTTTTATTCGCTTTTTACAAAGAAATGTTGTTAGCATCCGAGAGAAAAAAAGGAAAACAAATATTACTTCTCTGTCTTAACATTCACTGTATCTAAGAAAAACTGTTACCAAAGATAATTCAGTTATACTTCCCCAATTCTGATTTGGCTTTTGTAAGTAAAGCCCTAAGGATTAGTTGGACATAGTTTATTTTATTAAAATGCTTTTGTTTATTAATACTATGGGAACTGATATCTGGCATCCTTGGGCAGTCTGGAAAACTAGAGGTTTAAAATTATTACTATAGCATATACTCATCAGAGTAATATAGATCTAGACTGCAGTTTTAAATGGTCTAGGCTGGCTTCTGCTAACGGAACAGCTACAGCAACAGAATGCAGTGCGGACTACAAAAAATTTGCTTGAGGACACCTGCAAGTATTTAAGTTGGTAGCCTTTTCTGAGCTTTGCTGTGCTACTGCTACCCAGTACCTTAAGCTCCTTGCTGTACAGCTAGTTCCGACACATCAATGCCAGGAGCAGCTGTGCCCGGTGTACAGGTATTCCAAGGGAATCTGATGTGTGTGTTTGCCAGAGAGAAGATGTTACAAGATCAGGCCCTAATTATTTTATAATTGTGCAAGGCTTTAATTATAAGACTTTAATGACTGGCTTCATTTCAAACACTTTAGCGATGTTGACTTAAATAAAATGCTGTTGTTGAATTATTTTCTTTCCTAGCAGTCTGAGCAATTTCTACTTCTCTCTCTCTCAGGAATCTGCTGTGCCTAACAAACAGAGGAATGATCCATGTAACTAGGAGATTCTGGGTGCAGGTTCCCCGTTTACCCTTACAACAGCTCAACCAGGAGGCAACGGGCACACGATTTTCAAGGTGTGCATAATATGTTCCACTTTTCATCCTAACAGAGCTCAAATATTCCATGGTCTTTGCTGTTCATAAATACAGCAAAAAGAATTTAAATGGCCTTTGCAATCAGTTGCTTCCAAACTGGGGGGAGAGAGGGGAGAGAATATTAGTGAAATTTTGGTCAAGGTCACCGGTCAAGTATAATTCATATCAGATCAATAAATCTGCATGCAGAGCACAGAGAATCTTCTCTTGTACAGATGTCATCAGAAGTAAAAGATCTTGACGTTGCTTTTTTTTTTTTAAATGTGTCCTGTACTTGGGTAAGTATTGCCTCTTCATATCTGGAGTGTGCACGGAGAGTACTGGAGCTGAAATGAAAACAATGTAAATGAAATGTCATAAACCACTGCAAAATGTTAACAGTCTTGGTTAGGCATAGCTTATGAGCCATTGTAGATACTTTACTTGGCCCTTACTATTTTGATTCCAACTTAAAACGCAAAAGAGCTTGAGAAATCTGTTTTGAGGAAAAAACCTGATCTTGATAAACTGAATTCTTTGTCAGTAGGTATGCAAGTTGAGATGATAAAAAGTAAAATGGTATTAATAAAGTTCCTAGTACTTCCATCCTGCAGTCTCTAAAGATAGGTAGCTGTGATGGTAACATTTAACTATAAAAACCAATATTTAGCCATTTTTACGCTGGTCAAAACTCAGAATTTCTGTCCATTCATCCTGAACCAAAATAAAAAACTGAAATGCTTAATAAAAAGATTTCTGAAACTTTCATTCAGGGGATACTGAAAAGATTTTCTGGAAACACTTTATTTTGGTAAGACTGAAATGCGTTGAACCCTATTTGTGTACATTTTGATTAAGTATTTTGAATTCATGTAGTAATCATGCTCCATAGAGTAATCCGGGGGAAAAAAAACTGAAAAAAGGAGAATAGTGTGGTTTTTAGTTGGGCAGGTTGTAAAATACTGTGCTTGTAAAGAATATATTTCTTTTTCTCTCTGGGAAGGAGACAAATGATAACTGCTTTCCCAGGTTGGAAACCATTCTTTGAACACTTGGAGTCTTAATGTTTGTCAGTTTAACTATCTAGGCTGGCTGTCTGTCCCCCGGCTACTCTGCTGTTCCACGTAAGTAATACTTGAGATACAAGTGGCAAAGAGAAGATTTAGGTAAAATTCTGCGTTGTCTAATAGAGAATCACATATTTTTACGAAAAAAAAAAAAGAGATTTAGAATCCATTATTGTAAATGTGCTTAAGTTCATTAAATTTATATCAATATCATTAAATTTTTAGGGTAGTGACCAGTGTTATTGAGTTATATGAATACACTCAAGAAAATGTATTTCAAGAATTGCTGTTCTTTGTTATGGTAACGTAAAGAATAAAACAAAGCAATTATCAGATCAAAGAGCAAATCGGCTTCAGTATCAAACAGAAATGGAACAATCAGTCATCACAATAATTCCTAAAATTCCAGCACCATATGTTTATGGATCCCAAACTTCTAGTCATTGGTATGTTTGTTTATATAGCTGTCTATATAAAAAAACCCCAAACCCTAAAAAACTTCATTTTTAATTTGTATCTGAAATACTGTCTTTCTTCTTAATTCTTGTTGCTGTTTCAAGTCCAACCCTTTACATGTGAAAATTTGATAACTCTTGTGTATTAGGAGTTACCAAATGTACCAAAAGCAAGGAGAAAAGTCTTTCATAACCCCAGAAACCAGCTTCATCTCAGTCCTTAGAGCAGTATAGCTGTTTTCAAGCGCTGAGAATTGCACAGCTTCTGAATCTAAGCTTGAAAATTATTGTTGTATGTGTGATACTTGAGTTTGCCAGCTTTGATATCTTTGTATCTTTTCCATGTATGATATAGAACACCCTGTGGATGCCTTTCAGCTATGTTTTCCTTACGTATTTGCTAAGCCATCCTTGAAAGTTAGCAGCTTTGTAACTAAGATGGGAATGATTCACTTAAGTTTGTGTGATGCTGAAAATGTAAGTCATCTTGTTACAGAACTTATTGAAATTAGTGTAGATTGCAGGATTAGCTGTTCATATGTGCTCCAGATAGAAGGAGATTAGTGGGACACGGTCATCTTTTGGTTTTGTGGAAAAGTGGAAAGGAAATCAGAGAGACTTTACTGCATTACTTTCAATGCATTTCATTCTCAGGCTTTTAGAACACAACTGATAACATACTGTTCTCCGTTACAAAAACCAGCGTAGAAGGGTTTTTTTTTTTCTATCTAAAAAGATGGAATCCTGAACATCATGTTTCTTGGAGATGGGGTCTTCTGCCACAGATAAGAAGAAAAATCTCTTGTGTGTACTCCTGGCACAGTTGCAGTCAGTCTGTATGTGGTCAGTCAGACCTCTAGACTGTGTAGGCTTAGCATAGGCTTTCCTCTACAAGGAGCTGATTCTCTTTCACTTTCTATCTCTTTGTGCTCCATATTCCTCTGTGATATGTTTTGGCTGAAGTGGGCTCCTTATGGCATTGGAGATATGTATCCTGATTTTATAGTTTTTATAAAATTGCAAATTTTAAACATGCGGGAAACCATTAGACCAACCTGTTACAGAACATCAAAGCATGGAACATTCTCCACTTCTTTTTGTGAGTCATTTTGTTGAAGCAGGTCCTTCTATTGAGCTGTGAGCCTTTTAAACAATTAGAAATTGTTCATTTCTAGTTTTGTGGTTTGGGGTTTTTTTGCATGCTTTTCCCTTTCCTATTATGGGGAGAAACCAGTGGCATTAAGCCGTTTTTCTTAGATGCCACTTTGCTTGTTTACTGAAGATGTAACAAACTGTTTCCTCAAGCACAACAAGAATGAAAGAGATGGCAGTTTGTTTTCTGTGTTTCCTTCTGATTTCCAAATAGCACAGGCTATCTGATAGTCAGAGGGTAGGTATTTCTCTTGCTGTTCCCCTGGCTTTTCTGGCTGTTTGGCTGCCTCTGTTCACACATCTGTAGATCTTCATCAAATAATAATCAGGTCTCTATCTTCAGTCCACAGTAAAAGCCTCCTCAAACATATAGTCTTATTACTGAGCAGATTTGTGTGAGTGCTGTGTTTTAGGAGGAAAGTCTTACAGCTTCAGTTATTATTAAGCTTTTAAAAAGAGCTTAACTGCATTTTAAATGTACTCCAGAAAAAGGATGTTATTGTGCTACACAGTTTCAACGAAGCTTCACCCAACCCCCTTTTTAGCAATTGCTTCTAAAAAGGCATCTTTTCTTTATTTGAGAGATAAAATGAGGGAGAATCCTCATTTTCTTTGTCAGGAAAATAATAATTAATGATTAACTCAATAAGTGATTGAGTAATTAATGATTAGAGGAATCTAATTGTAAAGACTTATCATACTGTTATAAACTGTGCCTTATTTTTCCTTCTGTATCTCATGTAAAAAAGCCCATAAAGTGATCTGTGATGCAAAGTCTGTACTTTTTTCAACATCAGTCTCTTATCAGGAGACTCATCTCTTTACAAGAGAAACTGTTCTTGTTCCTGGCATAAAATATGACAAAAAACCCTATGTAAACTAGATTTTTGTTAGATCCAAACCATTTCTTTTCTGTGAGATCAAAGCCTGGGGCGTGAGAGTATGGAAGGAAGATTCCAGATAGAAATGCTCAGACTTTCATAAATGTTTACTTTAGAGTAAGTAAACTTGGGATTTAAGGAGCCAGTAAAATGAAGTGGCCTCTGTATTTAAAAATATCTGTTTTCAGTTTAATTCTGGTTTCTTAGCAAACTATCTTTTGAATTCTAGTTTCTCATGTTTTGGCTTAGTTTAGAGACAGATCTCTCTGTGTATGTGTCTCTGTGGGGGTGTGTGTATATGTGTATGTACGTGTCTGTATGTGTATATTTAAGAGTTGAAAAATTCTAAGCCTGAATCCAAAACCCATTCATGTTAATATCTTTTGGCTTTATATCCATCATTATTTGGAATGTGATTAAATCACACTTACTTCACTGGGCCCAAAGCATGTGTTTAAAGTTAAGCATGTGCTTAAGTGTTTTCCTGAAGAAGGATGCTTTCCTGAATGAGAATTTAAAATGAATGCACTCCATGTGAACAGTAAACGTCTTTTCCCATGTAATCGTTCAGCGTCATACCAAAGTCTGAACATCTGTTAATATAGTTTTCTTTTTAGTTAATGTAGAAATAAATATTGGATCACATGGATTGATTTCCTTTTTTAACTGTGTATTTTTTCTGTAGTTATAGCATATTATATTACTGTTGGAGCAAACCTCTGATTCAGGGCTGCAAATGAATAGAGAAATATTATTCAAAATGGACTAGCATCTCATTGGTCTATAGATTTATTAACTTACATGAATATTAGAGATTTGGTTCAGAGGGCTTATTGTCTACCTTTGGTTACTTTCTGGAGATATCTCTTTCATTTGTCACCTATGCAGTCATTTATAAAACATTAAAGCTAATATATAGCAAAATTAGTGAAGGAGTGTGGTGGTGTGGTGGGTTTTGTTTGTTTGTTTGTTTGTTTGCAAATGTGTTCTCTAAAGGTAGTATATTTGTACCTTATTACTACTTAGATAAATGGCTGTTTAGGATTAACTTGTTGTTTGTCTTATAATAATGGCTGTCTTTTTTCTTTAAAATGAAGGCAAATATTTGTAGCATGAAAAAAATTTTCAGCTGAAGCCCAGCAGCCAGTTTTAACTTGCTGATATTTTTGTGGTTATGATCTAAAAAAATTGGCAATATATTGACTCCCTGTTACGGTAATGCAATTTGTGATGTTAAAATATCTCATCAGTTATCAAAATTTAGAAGGTATTTAAGAATACACATTGTTTCTAGAAACCTCTCTGTAATAATTTTTTTAAAAATTGTATGTAATTTTTTATTGTGAACATTTACATTACAGAAAATGCATTTGAGATTGTAAATTACTTACACCAGTCGAATACTTCCCTTCACTTAAAAAAAAAAAAAAAATTCTGTGAGTCTGTATCGTACTTCTCTTCAAAAATCCTAGAATATCCTTTAAAAAATTCAGGTATCTTAAAATCTACAGTGAAATTCTAATATCATAATCTTGAAAACTGTTGAAAAGCACACTGATTGGAGCCAATCTCTGCAATAATAGTCCAGTGAATCTCAGTCTGTGTTTATGTAAGGAATTCTAGTTTGTACCTCCTTTAGAAAAGAAACAAACAAAACGGTTGAAAAGTGATTGTGTTTTAGATCTATGTATTAGATTGAGGTTTAGGATTTCAAGATACCTTGAACTTGTCTTATTTTTATTTCAGAATTTGTCTTGTTAGTTTCCAGCATTATTACTTATGTAATCTAATTCATTCCCCCACAGTCATTTTCTGGAATGACGAGAGTATTTCATGATACACAGCAAGCTTAGTTACCTTGGAAGTGCCAGTGCAGCAGAATAGTAGGATATTCTGAAGAATGCAAGTTGCCTTTCAGGAGTTGAAAAATGATGATGCTCCTTTTAAGAGCATCCATATGTTTTCAAATCCGGTTCAAAAGCCTCTTATAAATTTTGAGCACAAGGAGAACTGCCACGATCTTAATTTTGACATTTTTTCTTTTAGGTTTGGCATTTCACCAGTTTGCCTGATAGCTGGCATTCTGACATATATATGTGTTCGAGTCCTTTCAAATCCAGTTAATGCATAGAGTGCAAAATGTAACTCCTGTACCTTTCAGCCATTGTGGGAGTGGCTTATGGCATCAGATGAACAGAAGAAGAAAACAAGTTAAGGAGATACTGTGGGGTTTTTTGATGTCTTTATAGAGCATCCACCATAATTCTCCCTGAAACTTTTGGGAACTACTGTAACAGAGGTAATAAAAACAGATACAATGAAAAATACTATTTTTGGTAATGTAAAAGGATTTAATTTAAATTTTAAGAACCGTAAAATAGACCACTGGTGATTATGTTGTTTAGTGGCCCACCAAACTAGCTGAGTAGCTCTGTCAGTTTCTTGACATAGATTAGAGGTTGTTACATAGACACAGATGTTAACTGTTTACTCAGCTAGAAAAACTGAGTTGTGAGGCTTTTATCCCAATGCCGGCTAATCTTCTTGGGCTCTCTTTACAGTGGGTGGAGTAGATGGGCTCCTTGAGAAGGAAATTGGAAGAGTTTGTTCTTAATCTCCCTCTGGAGGAGCCTACATCTCTTTACTAGAGAGGAAACCTAGAAGATTTGTCTCCTTAGGTGAACCTCAGCCCTTTGGAACCCCTTGCAAGAATGACAAACAGGTGCATGATAGATTGCATTTTTGCCATGATGTGCAAGATTTTGGCAGCCATTAATTCCATTACTACTTCTGCTGATTATTTTCCACTGCAGTTGCTTGTTGCTGTTTTCTATTTATATTCTGCTCCTTTCACTGGAGTGCAAGGTTATACCCAGAACATTCAGCATCTCTGCAAGTCTATTCTTTGTGGAGATACTAGGGACAATATTTGATGTTAATCAGAAATGTGCAGATAGGGCTTGTTCTGGAGTCTACTGAGTCAGGAGAAACATTTCAGTGGAGTTCTACGTATTTTGGATCAAGCTGCTGGTTCTGAAATTTCACCCTGAAAAATACTGGTCATATATTTCATTATCTGTGAACATCAAAATTTAAGGTAATTGAGAGTTTCAAAAACAGGACATGGTGTTACAATATATATGAAATGTACTAACTCTAATTTTTATAGTTGTTTGCTATTATATGAATGTAATTTATTGTGCCTGAAGCAACCCAAGGACATGCTGCAAAATTAGATGATTCATTTCAAGTGTTTTATCCTAGTGAGCAAAATTTTAATCAGTCAGTTTTCTAATCCCAGTTCTGTTATTGGCACACTCTGTAAACTTGGCAAGGTCAGAGAAGGACTCCATTGTAGACACAGTGTTGCATCTCAGCTAAATCATTACTGCATATGTTTTAATTTATCTGCGTTATAGAATTTTTAAAGAAATAGAACTGTAGAAAGGTGCTCCTCTCAAAAGCTATGCTAAAGTTAATCTAATAACGTAAATTATGATGAATATAAGATTTATCTTGAGCTATGGTTGCTATCTGCTATGTGAATTTTTTACAACTTCACCTAAAAACCCCCACCCCTCTAACCTAGCATAAAAGAAAGTAAAAAAACCTCATAACACATGGACTACTGTCTTGTCACTCTTACAAGTTTGTGACTACATTGTTCATTGAGCGTTGCGAATTGTAGCATGCAGTAAACAGGAACTGTATTATCAGTTTGCTGTACCTCAAAGCTTGCCATTAGCTTTTATCAAGAAGGTGGTACTTTTGATGATGCGGATGTTAATTCAGAAATATAAAATAGTTCAGTATCCAAAAATAAGTTGAGTATGTCAAATGCATCCTAATGGTAGTGTAGAAGATATTCTAATTATCTTAATTATCAGGCAGTAAATATAATGAGAATGGTCACATTGGAGTAAAATTTTCAAAAGTATCCAATATCCTAATTTTAAAGGGAATAAAGAAGCCTAATGTTCATTGAAAGCAAATAGAATTAGGCTCCAAAACTCATAATTGGCTTCTGAAAATGTGACATAGACTCCTAAGGAATGTTAAAAAGTTTTACCCACAAATGACTGTGAAAAACACAAGCTCTTCAAAAGGATAGACTGACACATCCCAACATTATTTTGAGAGTAGGATCATGAAACTATGTTATATGCTGCCTTTTTTGAAGTAGACGTTCAATTTCTTTACAAGACAAATATGAATTTTTCCTCAGCTATCAGAAAGCAGAATGCATTTCAGGTTAGCTGCCACATTAAAAAAAAAAAACAACAACAAAACCAAAACAACCCAAACCAATGGATATTATTAGCAAATCATAGAAGAAGAGAGCAGGAGCCATAAAACAAAAGAGGTATAAAAGGAATGTAATTTTACAAAAACTTAGAAACGTTTAGTAGGGCATCATATCAGGGAAATGTGTAAGCATATTTTTGCAGAATTTGAGTGAGAAAGGCAGAAGTAAAGTAATTCTAAGCAGGGAGGAAGATAAGGGTTTACGTATATTGTAATACATATATGTATTGTATATATGTGTATGGGTGTATGTGTTATAACCACAAAAATCAGACTAAAGTTAAAAAAAATTACTTAAGTCACACACCCTGCAGGTCTTTCCAAATAGCAGTTTGTATTAAAGCAATTCAATTGATCGGTAAGTTGAAACATCTTCAGCTTTAAATATTACCTCATGATATGTTGCTTTTCTATTCTCTGATTTTCAAAAGTTTTAAACAACACTGCTCTCAAGCCCCCCTTTTGCTTTGGTGCTGCATCACATATACTGCTGTTGCAGTCTGTTGTGTTCAATTTATCAACGTCCATTTAAAACAACGTGGCAAACTGATTGCTGACTGTCCCACGCCGGCAGTACCACTTTACTCCTGTAGAAATGGTGAAACCTGGCAAATAGGCAAGAGCCATTAAGAAAACTGTGGAATGTATCACAATTAAGATGCCGGCAATATTGACCCCTCATCATGCAAGTATTTATACAAGCAGTAATTTTTGAAGGACAGATACTGATGACTAACTATTATTATGCTGGCCTAAGTGTTCCCAGTTTCTCATTTTGCTGTTGTGGTACATGCCCATTTAGAGATTATCATCTTGCTATCATTTTGTGAGACAGTTTGAACAATAAACTTGTGGGAAAAGGTATAAACTACAGTGAGAGTGATTTCAAAATATCTACCTTTTATGATACATATTAGCTGCTTAAATCCTGTGCTGGTCTTCAAGAGCTACAAAACAAAACAGAAATCTCTTAGGGCATCTGAACTGCAAAAAATACTTGGAGACTGGGAAAACTAATGAGAATCCAGCATCATGGGAATGAATCTTTTCTAGTAGAAATGGCTTCATTCTAAGAGATAACACAGAAATTGTGAAAAATGAGGAAGATAAATTCAAAAACACATGGAAAACACAAATTCATACAGCATATTGGCAGTTGGGTGGAATAACTGGCCCTATCTCCTATCTTTCAGTGTTCTTTCACAGTATTCTTGGTGCTTTAGTTTAGAGAAAATTAGATACCAGATTTTGGAGATGTTGAAACCATTAAACTAGTTCTTATTCTTATTCTGCCTTATCACCTATTTATAACGCTATAATCTGTAGGAGAGTCTGCTTACAAATTTTAGTAGCAGAAATCTTTGTAGAGACATATATGAGAACACAGGATGGAAGATCAAATCAGTTTAGCGTAGCAAGGCTCTCTAGTACATCCCAATAGGTAAGCATATGAATTTTCCCTCTGGCTTCCCATATAGACAATATGCAAAGTTAATTAGCATAAATATACTAGCCATTTCTTTCAAATTTGGGTGCCTAAAGATGTACTCTGGTGTGCCCTGCTGGGTCAGTCGAGAAGCCAACCATTGTGGGTTTTTTGAGCATAAAATGACCTTGATGCAAATAAATACCCTTTGTACAACTGACCTGTTAGTTTTCCCCCTTCATTTACATCTGGCAACACCACAGTGACTAGGTTTTTATTGTCTTTGTTAGCAGCACTGGAGTGAATACTCAGATTCCCATCCTGGGCCTGGGCAGGGCCTTGGTGTTAGCCCTGGTGACCTATTTTGAGTGGTGGCATGCCAATATACTTTCTTTATAGCAGCTCCAGAACTGTCTAGCCTTACCTTTCTGGGCTTTCTGCAAAAAAACTCATCCATCAACTGCAGCACCTTCACAGTTTGCACCTTTACCAAGCATGCTGGGACTTTGCTGACCATAGTGTCATGCTTACCAATGTCGCCTGCTGTACCAGGCCATACATGTCTCCTTGGCAGTCTATTTACTTCTGTTCCCAAGTGGTGTGGGGTTTTTTTCTGTTTGGTTTTGGGTTTTTGTTTGTTTTTTGTTGTTGTTGTTGTTGTTTGTTTGTTTTTTTTTTTGTTTTTGAACTATTTCTTCTTTCCTACTGACATGAACATTCATCAGAGCAGCCTTGGGGGACAGCCCTTGCCAGTTGTGGCTGCTGGTGGGCTTGGCTTGGCCATGGGACAGGGTTGGGCAGCTCCCAACTGTGCTGGCGCTCATCCGGGGAGTCTAGTTGCCTCAGTGAGTTAGAACGCTTCCTGCAGGCATGTGAAGTCTCACAGGACAATGTTGGAGGACTCTGAGGGGGGTCAAGGGAGCCAGACCTGATGTGGTCTAATCCCTTTTGCAAGTAAGGATGAAATCGGGTGGGTATTGTACTCGATTTCCTCTGACAAGTGAGGCTGGTTGCACCAATGCATCAGCTGAGTGGAAGATGGGTAGACAAAGGCGTGACTGCAAAGTTAGAAATATTGTGACATGACAGTAAAGGTACACTATGCTATTTTGTATAATGGAAGCTTTATTTAGAGAAAACGTATATACTGAGTGATTCTTCCATTTTTAAATACTTGTTGTTAGGGTTGTGAAAACTCTCAATAAAGTTAATTATGCCTAATTATTTACAGGATACTGGAAAGGTAGAAGGTTACAAAAGAGAGGAAAAGAGGCAGGCCTTTTTAGACATCCATGACTTCTGTTATGGTTGACTAAGATATGACTACCAAGTGGGATTACTCTGAGAAAGTGTTCAACAGAGCAAGTAAGGATCCCTTGTGCAGGACAGGAGGGCTAACTGGCTGACTTCAATATATAGCTGCACACTTCATTATGTCCTTTTTTTAATTCAGCAAGGGAGTTAGGTCTTTGTGGAAAAATGCGTCCTATCCCTGATCATCAGCTGGACCAGGCAAAATTGTTTCTGCTTCTTGTACTTGCAGATTAAAGTTCGGAGATAGGTTATGTAGGCAGAAAGGACACCTTCAGATCTTAAGGAACTTATTTTCCACTTAAGGGCAAGACCAGAAAAGATAAACTCCCAGGCTTTTCTCTAGTGCACGTGATGTGCCAGCCCAATGTCAGCCTAGATTTAGACACATAATCTGACCTCCAAATACACAGAAAATAGTGTTAGGGGTATTATCCATATAAATATTTCTGAATGCTTTCTTTTTAATGGCTAAGGTAAACTATCAGAAATATAATGCCTGGCAATATTTTACTGGGTTCTATCATGTTGCTGTCTTTCATTTCAACCATACACATCTATTTGCCAGTCCTCTTAATTGAAGAGGTCAAAAAATATAGCAGGTGTGTAAATTGTAATGAATTCATGGACCTTTTTTTTTTTATCTAGTCTACTCTTACCTGTATCTTTTGCCTTTCTAGAAAATCTCTGCAATTTTAAAGAATTCTTCAAAAGCTGATATATTAATTTCTGGGAACTGAAACAAATCACTGATCTGTTTTTATAAATATTATACTGTCACGTGTTTGCTATCTAATTTATCCGGTGATTCATGAGTTTAGTTTTCAATATACATAGCATTGATAAGATTTAGTAGACCATATATTTGATTCAAAAGATGTATTAGATTTGGTAGGTCCTGACTTTGATTCAACATAAGATGACTTTATCTGTCTTATGAGGATATATGTGATTTCCGAAAGCAATGTATTTGTTTTTGAAAAATCCTCCACTGAAAAGGGAAAAAAAATAATTTATTGTAAGGAATGAAACATTCATTTTAGGAATGTGAATATAGAAATTACCCACATTTATATTAGAATTTCATAGCAAGGCAATATACTGCACGTCTTCCCATTTCATATACTGAAAGTAATATTTTGATCATGATAACTTCACTGCATGTATTGCTGAGTTCTGAACTGAAAGCACTTTGCTCTGTAGAATAGAAAAATCAATTTAGCATAAGGTGATCTCATTAGACTCTATTTATCCAAGATTACAACAATTTAGAAGAAGATTGAGAGTGAAAGTAATTGTTCTTTTATTAATCCAAGTAGCTTTTAAAAAGAAATCTGCTGATTAGAAAGCACTGTTTGACTTCTAACTTGACTCTCCCAGGATGTATTCCAGGAGGCTCTGTTTTCAGTGGTGCGTTCTGATGATATCATAAGCAACTATGGCCATACCTTGCTGAAGTCACAGAAGCAAGAAGGAGTAACAGGTTAACAAGACCTGTTAGTATATTTCAGTATTAATTTGCCATGGAAATGTTAATATTTTTAAATGTTCTGCATATATACATTCTCTCTTGCCAACTGATGATTTAAAAGCTGAAGCTTTAGGCAACCCTTTCACTGTTTAGGAGTGTAGGTTTCTGGTTTTAGTTTGAAAAATTAGTGCAGTGGTTTGAAGATACAGTGCAATCTCCATGACATTATAAAAGCTATTTTGGAAGTGGTTCTGTTGTGCCAAAGTTCCATTGCTGAGCCTTATGGATGCCAGGTACCTGCCTCCTATTCTTTTTCATGTAAGGGTGTAATATTTCCTGCCAAACGCACTAAGAAGAGAGAGAAAGGACGCCTACGGCCAGGAGGTCCAGACTTTCACATTGCATCTCCAACATCAATGTCCCTGAAAATGTCTTTGGATTTGAATCAGAGTTCCTCTCCCCCCCAACCATTTCCCCCCAGATTTCAAATCTATTATTTCAGTTTGAATCTTTCTTTGGTTACTGTATTGGTAAGAGTGACAGGTTGCAATATACTGGACATGTAACAATTAAAATTTTAATAAAATTCAGCTGAAGAAGGGATGTTTATGTTTTCAACTTGAAACTACAACCGTTAGCTCACTGTGTCTGTACATATTCAGTTGCATGTGAAAATTTTTGTCTCAATTCCAGTGAACCAAATAATACAGCTGCTGAAGGAGGGTCATGAAGTCTCTATAGGCTTTTATTCATTAAGCTTTTTTACCTGATAAAAATCCCTCAGACTTCCTTGTAGACTCTCACACAAAATTCAGCCACTTAAGTCAAGAATATCAAAGAGGGAGAAGTCCTTATGCGGTAATTAAACCAAACATTTCCTTATATTGTGGGGAAGAATGGTGGACAGAAGGGCCAAGAATAACAGGAAGTTGCTGGTTTATGGGTGTAAACCAAAAATAAGCAAGGATCTTTGTAACTGAGCAAGCCCATGATTTCTGTGTCCTAGATCCCACTCCACCTTGGATTGTAAGCTGTCCCTGCGCTCTGCCTCTTTGCAGGCCCAGCTCTGTTCAGCTGTTCCCCAGTCTGGATGTACACAACCTTTTGGAAAGCAGAACTTGCATATTTAGTCAAATCAGATGCTCTGCTTACTTTGATCTTTCTCATGCATTTTGCTTTTGATGTTGGCAGAGAAACTTCACGACAAACTAAGTTCTTGTATTACACCATCTGAGTATCCGCCTAGTTGGTGGTTTAATAAGTGAGATGTAGAATAAATGGAGAGAAGACTTAAGAGGACTTGTAAAATGGAGTATAAGTTTAGGGGTATCTTTTTGTTTATTTGGAGATCTCAGACTGAAAAATGTGCTGCTGTCTTGCAAATAGATGTTTCACATAAGAACGCCAGTGCTAGAAAAGTTTCTTTTTGGTATATAAGGCCATATCAATGTTTTATAAGGCCGTACAGAAGATCGGTAACTATGACTAATATGGCTATTCTGCTTTTTAATGTTTTTGTGGCCAAAGTAGTACTTTAGTGATACTTTAGATCAAGGACGATATTCCAATGATGAGAGTCAATTGGACAGTGGGTTCAGCCCTCAGGTATAGCATAGAACCTGCAAAGAGGGTCTGAGGAAAGAAATCCTGCTATATTCTAATTCTTAGTGTTTCAAATTTTAATGACATTTGGCTTTGAGAGGTTTGACGGAAAGATCTTCATAAGTGAAATTGCTTCTGAATAATTCTAAATGAAAAGTTCTCAATGGTTAAAACTGGAACAGATGAGCAGGAAAAAAATATTTTTAATCCTTTCTCACTCTCCTTTCCAGAACTAGACAGAAGTCTTTGTGATGCTTCAGTATTCCACTTTCACAGAAATGATTTGAAAAAGATAACCTTTCTGATGTCTCAATCATCTTTTGTTGCAGTTACTGTTTTTATTTTTTAAAATTTTTTTATACAAGGTGTGGACAAAAATGAATAGTTGAGCTAAATTTGCAGAAGAGAGAAGTTCATGGGCTTTACTTAATTTGGTGCTTGAGTGTACGCCTCAGAACAATCATGTCTTTAAATGGTGTTGGGCTAGAGGAAGAGCTGAGCAAACAATGCAGGTTGCTTCAGAATGAGTCAATAGCTATTGTGACTTCCACAGAATTGATAATAAAAGGAAATGCAATATTCCACGTTGTGTGGTAGGACAGATTCTGCAGTATGAGGTAGAATGGTTACTGAAGGCACCTGGTTGACCAAAAAGAGCTATACTTGTAGAGTCTCCTTTACGCATTGTTTCACAATTAGATTTTAAGATATCTACATGTCCTTGGCTGTGCGAAACAAGCCATTTACAGTTAACGATTTCTACTTCCTTCAACAAAATGCTTAGTAAGTCTTGGAGATTTAAAGTAGTAATAAATAAAAAAAAAAACACTAAAAATTTAAAAAATTTAAAAAATTTAAAGTAAAGTAGTAAAGCTTGGAGATTTAAAGTAGCTAGATGACTGTCATTGTGGGGATTTCTCTATTAATAACATATGCCATCCTAAATTCTGATACAGAGTGGTGAAAGTAGTATTACTTTAAATGTTTAAATATTTGTTTAACTGATCTGTAAATCTCAAGTTCACGCTTCTTAAAACTTTTAATTTGTTAGAGTATTTAGATAAACAGAGGCATTGACTTAAAAAAAATGGAGCAAAATGGCAGTATCTCAATATTGGGGTTCTGAAAGGAAGATTACTCTGCACCTCTGAATACTGCAAGTTCCAGTGTCATAAGGTTCTGAGTGTACATGTTGTTTCTGAAAAACTTATATTTAGGTCTTTTATGTTATGTCTTGAAAATGGTATTTCTTTCTGAAGGACTACTCTGCATAACCGTATGGCATAGATATAAATCATCCATACACTGTCAAATGGAAACAACTGTACACATCAGCGAATAGTGATGATTTTCATCATCCCAAACCACCCTTAGGAAAGCTTCAGAAGTTCTGTTTTGAAACATTAAACTACAGGTGCTCAAAGCTGCTACTAAAATCTCTCATGGCTTTATTATTGCTTCAGAGTACCTTTGCTTTGCCTTTTCCTCCCTTTGTCAACCATATCTATTATATTTGATATGGTATTCCTCCCATGCTGGACTTCTCCTAGTTGTGTGTCTTGTTGTTAACACCGTTCTGTCTCAGAAGTATCTGTGGTGTAGTACTTATTCTGTTGTGATGTTTTCCTGCAGTACTGCTTGTTATCTTATTTTTTTTTTTTTGATAGATACATGTATCTTTAGATTGACACCCTCTCCACCCCTCAAAATACGATGTTTACAGCCTGGTACTTGTTTAGAACAGTTGTTTATGCTAGGGAGAGTTGGGGACCGATGACTGTAGATAACTATGCCTCAGCACTTGGAAGCTAAACAAAAAGTAAAGTAGATTCATTTCACTGTTGAGGTAACAGGAGGTAGACAGAGATTCCTAAATCCCCAGATATAGCCAAAGAAAAAGTGACATAGGATTTTAAAGGCCTAGAGCTCCCCTAAAAAGAAATCGTCAGAGAGCAGAAAAAGGATAACATCCTAGGGCATGTTCCTTAACTGACAATTTGTGCTTGAATCAGTGTTATTACCTATGTTATCAGTGCAATACACAGGAGAACTTTTCAGTTATTCCTTTGGAAGTTATAGCTTTTTCTAGATGTAAATGTATTTCTTCACTTATTGCTAGTCATATCCCATAAATGAGGAAAGGCAGACAGGTTTTTGGCAATGAAAGAGAAACTTCTCTTACCTGTTAATTTTTATTTTTGGAAAGGAGACACTTGATCTAGCTGACCTGCACAGTATTTAATATTCAACAGCAATTTTTTTTGACATGCTGTATTTTCATGCTGTTTTTCTTTCTCCAGCAGGTTCAGATATTTGCAGCTGACCCTATAGTTTCTTCTTTTTTCTTAGCCTTTAACATTTGCAGTTATGAGTCAACCTGATACTTTTATTTCCCAAGTGACTGCTAGAGCTAATACCATTTTGGGATTGAACTGCAGTTTTGCAGAAGGTAGCATTACCTTGATGTCATTGTTGTATTTTTCTGCAATGGCCACAGAGTATTCTCGTCTCTGCTCCCCTGTTTACCAAACCAACAAAAAACCCCAAACAAACCAAAAAGCTGAGCACAAGTCTCTTGGAAGAATAACTAAAAGAAACTTCTTTACTGAAAATATTAGTTGTTTACATATACCAGATTAGCAAACCCTTTTGTAAATGGTAATAAGTTGATTTTACATATATTAGGGAAAGCATGAAAAAGCCAGTGCAGACCCAAGAGAAGTCAGGAGGCCTATTGGTGATGTTCAGGGCTATTGTTAACATTATAACAGGTATAGAATGCTTTGCAACAGCTCCAGGGGTTGTGGTGGTGCCCATAGCACCTAGAGTAGAGTACTTCCTTCATAAAGCTTAAGTATCAAGCTCGTCTGCCCTATGAATAGTCAGGGACTCCCCCTGCCTCGATCGCCTTTTCAGGGGGTTGACCAAATTCCAGGTGCTTTACCGTTGAGCTCCATCTGAGCCAATCACCCAAGGAACTTCAAAGGAAGAAGGGTTCAATTTGCAAGATGCTCAGCCCACCTACTACCACTGGCTCACGCTGGTCTTATAGGAGCTTTTTTTGTCCTATTAGTGCCATTCATCTTTGACTTGTGAGAGAAACACCTGCCACATTTGGGTGTATTTCTTTGCACCTCTGGCTGTTTCTTTACTACTAAATAAAATGAAGGCCAGGATCTGTTCTCTGGTCCTTGAGGTCAAATGGAACAGACTGGCCACATCCACATGCCTGGGCACTTGGCTGTAGTCTCCCCTGAGGACATGTTTATCCGTACTGTCAAATAAAAAACCAACAGTCCAGACTCTTGCTGGCTGTGGTTTGTACTACTCCAAACAGCTTTAAGACAAATCAGCATCCCTTGGCCCCAAAGCTGGGGCTTGGTCCTGGACCACCATTTACTTACTTGTATGTATATATATATATATATATGTACTATACCTATACTTACATAGAGGCTTTTATAGACATTCTCCTGGCTTCAAAGTGAGTGTTGAGGACCCACCTGAAAGAAGTGCCATAGCCGGGACAGGAACTCCAGAAAGACTATCTAGTAATCCTGTGTCAAGACCGATCTTTTCAGCCTCATACCACCTATCTGTAACAGAATCTTACCTTAACAAGGAGGGGCAATGGCAAGTGAGATGTTGCCTGCCAAGAGTTTCAGGTCATACGGTTTCCAAGCAGTCTTTTTAAAAATTATTTTATTTAATTTTATTTTTAAATAAAGCCATAGGAAAATACAGCTGAAAAGACCATTAGGAGGACTTTTGGTGAAGTGTTGTTCAACCTCCAAGCAGCTGATCTGTGGCAGTTCGTAAAGCTTCTTAAGGTGATCTACAAAATGACTCCCAAATCTGAAAACCCTGCACATATACTCATGAGCTACTGAAATGCATGCTCAGGTATCATCATTAAAAAAGGTCAGAGTATTCCATTAAAAAACATTTTACAAAAGAGTTAGTTTATTTACCTAAAAGTTAAATACTTTATATTTTTATAATTTTTCTGGAATGTGCCAGGTAAATCAGATACAAGATGACCCTTTTTTCTCAAATACATCATCAACTCATTAATTACAAAGATAGTTATATATATCTAACTGTCCACCCAAAAGCAGGATCAGCTGTAGCTGTACCATCCTGTCTATGCTTGCCAAACCTCTAACAACGGTGCTCAGCAGATTCCTATAATAATCCATTCCAGTGTTTCCTAGCTATTACATTGTTTGTCCTCATAATTAACTAACCTATATCTATCCTGCTGCAAATTTAGTGGTTTATTTCTCATCTTGCCAGTTGTGGATAGAGTATACCCTTTACAGATAACTATGTACAAAAGCTCTTTGTTTTTCCAATTCGGTCATTTTATTAATTGTCCTTGTGAAGTTAAGGCAACTTTGCATGTGTATGTGTATTAATAAAAGTGATTTTCTGTGAACAGGAATGGAGGGAGAAAGGGAAACTAAATAAGAGTCTCCCCAAAAGTCTGCTTTAGCTTTCATCCTACATGTTGTGTACCTTCCCACTAGCTAACTTCCACAACATTGTGAGAAGCAGTGTCTTTAATGACAGGAGTCCAAGGCTATTCCTTGCTATTTAATAACCGGTAGGAATGGAGTAGTGAGCACAGTTAAAGCGAGTCTAACCTGGGTTAAAAAAATAGTTTGGAGATAAAAATAGTGTGGTGAATTTATAAAGAATTGCAGATTCATTTGTCAGAGACACGCCAGAAAAATAAGGCCCTGCTTACCGCATCTGCTCATAGTAAAATCTTCCTTTTACTAAACACTGCTACTTCAACATTGTCATTTTCAAGAATCAGATCAGGAACTCCAGGGTCATTTTGATGAAGAAGTCATCTTTTCAATGATTAGAATTAAGAGGTTTCTCACAGAGTCTCCTGCTGCTCAACTAGTCATTGTTTCAATAACAAGAAGTTATCCTGCAGTGATGGTATCAAACTTTTCTGCTTCCTGTGGTGCATTCAGAGGTCAGCTGCAATGAGAATACAGAAGTCTGTTTGACAGAATAAAAGCAAACCTGCAACCTTATAAATCATGGTGAAAAAGGTAAAAATTGATATCTTAAGAAAATAGGATTCCTCTTTTGTTCAGATAGGAGGATAAGGGAACAGGTTATATTTCTGGACATCTTTGGGAAAAGAGAGAAGTAAAGGCTCTGCAGAATTTAACAGTCACATAAAGTAGTGTTGGTTTTGGCTGGAATTGCCACAATGTGAAGGTTGAAGGTGAACTAACTTTCTGCATTCCCCTTGACATTTTGAAAAATTATTTTCACCTGTCTGTAATTCTAAGATGATTTTTGAGAAAAATAACCCATGAAGCTTTAAATTCAGGGACAAGGATGTTGGTCAAAGCCTTATTTTCAAATATGGTAGTCCATATTTGGGAAGAAAATGGTTGTGTCATACATCTGAATAACTTGATAATTTTTTCTCTCAGCTCCTTTGCTTCCCTCTACTTTACCTCCTATTGGCTATTTGTCACGGAACCTCCCGTCATGAAAATATTACATTTTACTTTTTACATAATTACAGGTTTGATTTCTTCTCTGTATATTATTTCTTTCCCTGCAGAAATTATCCACATTGCTATTATTATTTATTGCAATAAACAATAACATGTATTTGACAAAATAAAATTAGCATAATCTCAAATACATTGCTTCAGCTTAATATTTCATACTGTTCTCTATAACAGGGAATATTTTAAAGATACCAAAAAAAAAATTATTTGGAAACATCACACAGAATACTTCAGGCTTATAATAAACAATATTTAAACCTTTAAAAATGAAGCTGATGCTGAAAGTCTAACAAAAAGTATTTCTAGGTGATTAGTCAATGTGTGTACAGTACTTTGAAAATGAAATGCTATATACTTGCTTAATTATGAGTGTCCTTGGAATTACTAGAGACAGTCTGAAGAAGTATGAAAACATATGGATGTTAATTTTAATTTCTGATGCCCCTCTTACCCTTTTGAGTCTTCCTTCCCCCCATTCCTCTTATAAAATGTATTTTCAAGAAAACCAGAAAATGCTGGGTCACCTCCCCCTCTCCAGCAAATGAGCATTCATTTCGTATACGGTCTGTCTGAATAGCTGTCATTTCTCTCTGGTGCAGCTTATCTTTTCTGTTGCAGTGAGGTTTAGGAATCCCTCTATTCTTCATAGCTTCAATGAAATCAAAGCTGGAAAAATAATCTAGACTGGCTTTCTGCATAACACGACTGAGGAATTCTTGCATGATGCCATAACTTTTGAAATATATCTTTTAGATTAACGTCCAGTCTTGACTTAAAGATTTCAGATTATGGAAAATCTAACACCTCTCAGTGAGTTTTACCTTGCAACAGGTAGCTACAGTGTAAACAAGAGCAGTTCATTTTAATTCTACATATTGGGTTTTGCTACACCTCTCAGTGTCTGATTAAAAAGTCAGCTACTATTTGAAATCTTTCCATGTAAGCGCATACAGACTGTGATTTGTTGCACAAACCTTCTTCTGTTATTACAGAAGATTTTTTCCCCTCACTGTAAATAGGGAAATGAGAAGTTGATAGTTGACACACGAGGTTTACTGAACCCTTGTTTGTCGGGAGTAACACAGTAAGCATTCTTGGTTTGCTAGCAAGCAAGCAATTAAATTTTTATTGATTTCTTTAGAGATATTGTCTGTATTTGGTGAGGTGGTTCTACAGGAATCATCCTTTCAACTTTCTCTGGATTTTTCTTGATTTCTAATGCTATGCTTGTTTAAAACACAAACAATAAACAAACAAACTAAACCCCAGAACACACACCCCCAGCCTCTGAACTCCATTTAATGTGTCCACATACTGTTTCAACCTGTTTTCAGGTCTGAATTTATCTTAATCAATCCTACTTTAACTGGCTAATCCAGATTCCTTTTGTCCTATCTTTGGGAAGAAGTGGTGAAAGAAAATACATTCCTCATAGTGTTTTCAGCTAGTGACTAAATTTGTTCCTTTTCTGCCTGGTCTGAACATGAGCGACGATAAGGCAACATCCCTTCCTTAACTCTGGTATTGTCTGTTTTCTTGATTTCTTGGAAATTAACACTGCCAATCTCTCATTTTAAGAGCAATGATACCCTTTATATTGAGCAGTATTAACAGAAAGCAAGAGAAGACACCTACTGAAGGTACGAAAATAAAAGCTGTTCAATAGTTTGACATCTATCTGTATGAATTCTGTATACATAACATATACATGTTCCTCTAAACAGCTGAGACTTTAAGGTTATTGCCTTCCACACTTTCTGCTGGTTTAATCTAACTTTGCTCAACATGAGCAAATTATTTTCTAGCATTCCTTTGCTTAAACTAAGTATATTGACCTCCTCTAGCCTTAAGGCAGGTTTTTCAGGTGTCAAAATATGCCTTGACTTCTGAATATTTTCCATTTTTTAATGTTTTTAAAAATGTAAATGCCAGACTGAACATAGTGTTCCAGCATTTGTGACATCGTTTTTTGAGTATGGAGACAATGAAAAGCATCTACATCTCTTCAATATTTCTTTACTTTTGCAGGGATTAAATTAGTTCATTTAGCAACAGCTTTGCACTGGGAGTTCACAGAGAGTTTCTTGCCCACCTATAGTTTCAGAATCACTTTTTTCATTGTTTCATCCTATAAATATGGCCTGCATTCCCTGTGCCTAGATTTATGACTTCGCATTTGTCCTTATTAAAATTTACCTTGTTCAAATGAAGCCACCTAACCAATCGAGACAGATCATTCTATAGAACATTTGTCTTATTACTTACCCCTCCACCAGTTTTTGCATGCTCTTCAAGTTTTGCCTGCAATCGCTTTGTATTTTCTTCCAGATCATTGAAAATGATACTTAGGGCTTAAGACTTAGATACTGGCTAGTCTATATTAGAAATACTGTGATTAGGCAGGCATTCCTCCTTTAAAGCTGAAGAGGAATGTAGATTATATTTATAGCAGCTATAGCTAATAACTAATTAAGCATTTTAAGAGTAAACTTCAATCATTTAAATACCATTTAAATTATTACATTTAATACTATCTACCCCTCACTCCAAGAAATCAGCAAGAATGTGGTAGCTCAGAATGTGGAAATAAGCCAGGTGCTTTACAGTCATGTGCATACAGTATATTAAGCAATTTTCCTCTCTCAAGAAAAACTCTAAAGTGCTCAAGGTACAATCCTCCATTTCCATAAAACCAATTAAACTTTTGGGGAAGATAAGAAAGGTACATTTCACAATCCTTTTTTCTAATAGTAGGATATACGCTCCAAAATGTTAGTGAAATTTTAAAACAGCAGTTCATTCTAAACTTGCAGAAGATTTACTGCATTATAATGTCCCTGCTGGACCATGAGGAATGAAATCTGAAGCTAGCAAATGGCATCAAGTGTTTTGGCTATGGGGATGGTGGCATCTCTGTCTCCTTGTTGGTCTGTTCCTATTGAAGGAGCTCCAAAACACAGGAAGCTGATCTAAGTCAGAGCTGCTGTAGTCCTTTTTTGCCCCAACTGCACAGAGCTGCATGTTTTGTATCAATATCAGCATTCACCTGGATCTGTGGTAAGCGGGTTTGGGGAGTTAAACTGACTCAAGACTATGAGGATGGTGATGATGATGATGCAGGAACCTGACTGGCTCAGCTGTGCAGTAGCAATGTGAGAACATGTTCTAAGCTGAGGAAGGTCATCATCAGTGTAAATTGGATTTAGCAGCCTGTGCAAATTTTTTTAGTTCTGTTGTACCTCTCCAGTTTGTAAACTGGCATCACATGATTTTCCAATTCTTAAACTGGCAGGATCTTAAAAAATATTTGTGTTTGTCTAGCTCTGTTTTCTGCTGGAGTCAATGGGACTTACCTTCCTGCTAGTGATGGACTGGGAAAGGAAGGAGTTTTTTACTGAACTGCAGCATTTCCTTAGGGGGCTAGTGCACACAAAATAGTTGAAATGTATAAGCAGCTGTAAGCAGAACAGGTGAATCTTTCTTTATTTTACTGCACATTAATTTTTGTCATGCAGACACCATCTTGGTGATAATTAATTTTTTATTTGTAATGAACGAAACTGTGCTACATGAGCAAATGTGGAAATTAGGCAGAGAAGTGTGATGTAGTGGGCATTTACAAGGTGAAGTGATGTGCATTCGCAGGTAATTTTTTCTGCAGGTAAATGATTTGAAATTAAATATGTGATGTTGTTTTCCATGGAAACATATACTATTGAAAGAGTGGTTCGATCTGATTAAGTGGTTTATAGATTCTGTGGGCCACATAATTATCTATCTATACACAATGCCTCTAGGTGAAACATGAAGGCAAGTCTCCCTTCACTAATATCCACTGCTCCATCCCATCTCTTTAGAAATCTAAATTAATTTACACTGCAAACAGAACTATTTGCTTCATTTCTGTAACTACACCTCGAGCCACTTCTAGTCAGCTTTCTGTCTCAACATTTTCTTGAAACTCCTCTCAGCTAGCCAAATCTTGGAATTGCTTGGAATGTCTTACACTCTTTTCTCTCCTTTATTTTGTTTATGACACTGACACTTTCAAGTCAATCTTTCCTTTGAAAATAGTATCTTTTGCAGGGTTTTGTGAAACATTCTTCTAATTTTCTGCCCATCTCTCTGTTCAATTCTACAGCATCTTTTTCAGTTTCTTAGTTTTTTTTCACACTGTGATTATGCCAGGGGCTTTCTATCTATCCCTAAAGGGCTTTCCCTCTGCACTACATCCACTATCACTTTTGTATTGGTGATTTATTTCTGACCCATCTCCTGCAACTACCGATCTTGGTCCTCACCACCCATTCTGGTAGTCCTCCTGTCTCTAACTTTGCTATCCCCAAACTGTGTAACCCTCCAGGTCATCTATATTGCCCATCATACCCTTTCAATCTTTTTACTGTCTCTTTCCTTCTTGCTAAATTACATAGTTTCTATTCATTATGTTTGAGCTTCTTCCACAGCTTTAATTTTGCCCTATGTACTTTTACCTCTACTACATCATCAGTACTCTCTAAGCCTCTCTAATGAAAACAAACTCCATGAGTGCTATATTTGTGCCTCTCCTGTGCCTGACAAGATCATATCCTTCTTGAGACAAGCTATATAGGAAACTGCTCCCTTTTGCACATCCCTTCTAAAGCTGGTGTCAAATTAAATGTCTCGTGAAAATAATTAATCCATAATGTTCAGGGAAAAGGTAGTTAGGGATAGCTGCATTTTCTTCCTTTTCCCTCTCATTTAATGTTGCTTGTCTTTGATTATAAGTGCTTTGAATTTGGGACTGCATTTGTACACAAGTTTGGAAAGTGACTAGCCTAAAATGCAGATAATAATTTTAAAAAAAGATTATGTTGACTTATGAAGAACAAAACCCATCATTATGGTAAAATATTTAAAATATTACTACTTGTTGTGTTTAGCACATACAGCCAAATAACTGTTAGCTGCCTTCTCCAAGCAGTGCATTTTTATGGTGATTTTTATTAAAATACTTGAAAATTCACATGATTCTCCTGATTTAGAATCCAAATAGACATCATTAAGCCAACAAGCTCTTAAAGGGTAAATATGAACCAGCACCTCTAGGTTACCATGGTTGGTGTTACAGAGGGTTGGTGGGGGAGGAAGTCACAAGCTTCAAGGAGCCTGTGACAAATTCAGATTAAGGATAAACCTCTTGAGGAAGGTCTCAGATGATACAATTTGTCATAGAACTGGTTAAAAGTTACCTCCCTTGCTTACTTTACCTTCCGTCCCCCATGACTATTAAATAATTATTAATATATATTCAGATGGAGAAGGGCGGTCCAGGTATAGCTTGAGCACATTAGCCTACTGTATTTGTGTCATGGAAAGATGTGGTCACCTTTCTTGTAGCAGTTTGGAGAAGCATGTGCCACCACACACAGCAGCTCAAACATGGCTTTTGTTGGGGTGCAGCACAGGCCAGCAGCCGCCAAAGGAAAGGAGCCAGGAGCTCACTGTGGGACTGCCAGCAGGTCCCATCCCTCCACCCCCATGACAGGAGGGGGACAGTCCGCAGCTGCCATCACCAGGCAGGGACACAGGGATGGATTACACCCAAGGCTTGGCCAGGAAGCCTTGCTGCTAGGGTGTCCTTCCCGAGGATTGCACTTGGGGTACTCATTTTTTGGTGTCATTTGACATCAAAGTGGGAACTTGTGTCCTTAACTGAAGCTGGAAATTCTGGGACACTGAATGTGTTGATATACATTACCCATTTCTTTTCGAATCTGTCTTACAAAACTTCACTCCCTTTGAGGTTTTTTTTTCTGCTCAGCTGCTACCTGTCTCAAGTCTGGTCTGTGCTGTCTGTTCCAGTGGAGAGACTGGTTCTCTCTACAGGCCCTTCCTACTGGTTCCAGTAGGAACTGGCTTAATTACAAAAGACCTCTAGGATATTTTCACCTACAGATAAAAGTACTTCAGGCCTTGTGAATCCTTGTGAATGCACCCCTCTTTTGTGGTATTACAGCCTGCAGCAAAACCAGGCTCAGAATTTAGATGGAAGAAGGACTGTCTAAAATACTGTGTAATTACTGAGCTACCTATAGGTATGTGTGTAAAATGATTGTCAATTAAATTTTTCTTCATTAAAGCTCTAGTAATTTTACCTACATGAGCATTATAAAATGTACCAATATAGGGATCGTTATTAGAACAGGGACCTACACGGTATGTTCTCTAGATAAGACAGGGATCTCTGTACTTCATATCTGTGAGCTACCAACCATGCTGTGGGTGTGAGAGAATACTAAATTGCAGTAACATATTTAAAATATAATTACAAGTATCTGAATACATTTATCCATGGCATAATGGGGCAGCTGTATTATTAGGCTGTCCTTAGGAAATTGAATTACTCTAATAAATGGAAATGACTGTTATTTAAAGGGAAGACTATTTGCATAAAATAGGCCAGTGCTAAGTGACCAGCTGTTAAATAGGTGTAAAATCTAATGTTAAAGTTCTGGGTCAAGGGTGGATGGGTTCTTGCCAAAGATTTTCATGGTTGGGCACTTAGCCTGTATATAAAAATTTTGCAGTCAGATGCTTCAAGATCTGAAAACTGCAGCTCAGTTTCTTCATTTTCCTTTTTCATATTTTTTTATTTAAGAACAAGCTAGTGACAGTCATTCAACAAAATCAAAAATTTCTTTTAAATGGAAATAAAGAATAAAAAGTCAGATAATGCAGCTTCGTTTCATAAGGGAAATGAAGGGAAATGCCACTGTTGGACCTGTGGCATTTCTGAGGTAACTGTTTATTTCACTGTTATCTTATTTGATATCAGGGGCTCGGAGATAATTCAGTGCACAAAAAATAGTTGAAAACTATCATCATCTTAACATATATATCCACTTTATCAACAGAAATACAATGGGTCTATAACTTCCAGCAACTTTCTGTACCTTATTGCAGTTGGGGCTCAACTCAGACTCCTGTGAGTGCTCCTTTTATTTTGGAAAATAATGCCAACTCTTGCGACACCAAAGCTTTTGGAAAGGCAAGCTGGAAAAGAATTTTTCAGCAAGATTCTTGGTTAAAAAAAAGGTTGTACAAGTTACCTGAAAGACCACTTTCTGTAACGTTCAGCCCTATATTCCCTGAGAAGGCTGTCAATAGTCGTAAGGCTTACATCTACCTATTGCTATAGTATGCTATGAAGCAAGAAGTTGGGAAGTTTTCCTTTCACATGTAATTATTTAAACAGGGGGAAATTCAACACTTTACTGTTTGCCCACTGCTGCCTGTTTTGTCACGAGGCAACATTTGGTACTTTTCCATGTCCATTAATAGATTTATGCAGCTGATGAGCTACATTATAATCTTCTCGGTCTGTAAGCATAATGTAGCTTGGTTTATGAATAATGAACACTAGCAAAACTGCACAGTGAAAAAATTCCTGAACAGAGTGCAATCTTGGAAAGGTGGGGTTTTTTTTCCATTTTCTCTTTCTCACAAGTAACTTTTTCTGCTGAAAGCAGGTAATTTGGATATAAAATATCAATTTGCTAGATGCTCCAGTGTTTTTTCAGCCAACAGTGTTTTATATTGAATATGACCCTTATTCATTTTCTCACAATGACTCTCTGAGTCACTCTGATGTGGAAGAAAATGAAGCAATGTGAATCATGTGACTGCTCTGTGGCATTCATGTGATGTTATGTAGTTGGTCCTGGTTTGGGCTCAATTTATTTATTCCATGATGTGGAAGGGAACTTCATATTTTGTGAAGTTAAAGAATTTTTTTCACTGAAGACCCTGAACTCCGTATGTCAGAAGGGGACTCATTCTCTACGCATCTCTGTGTTGATTTTGCTTTGAAGACTGGAATTTAATACTCTTTTAAACATGAATGTCCTGGCTTTGCATGTTCCCCTGCCATCTGCTAAAACAGAAAACTACTGTAATTATAGGCATCGTAGAAATGTTTCCAGCATTTTCAGATGTAGCCAGCTGATAAGTTGAACAACTTTCACTAGTCTACTTGAGGTAAAACAAAACTCATATAGGGTTATAAAGGGCTGCTGGATTCATATCTCTGAAAGCAAATGTCTGTAAGTCTGATTTTTCCTTTTCTGTAAAGCAAATTCTCCCAAGTAACAAGTGATAGGATGAGAGGAAATGAACTCAGATTGCACCAGGGAAGGTTTAGGTTGGATATTATGAAAAATTTTTTCACCTAAAGGGTTATTAAGCGTTGGAACAGGCTGTCCAGGGAAGTGATTAAATCACCATCCCTGGAGGTATCTAAAAGACACGTAGACGTGGTGCTTGGGGACATGGTTTAGTGGTGGACTTGGCAGTGCTAGGTTAACAGTTAGACTTGATGATCTTAAAGGTCTTTTCCAACCTAAACAATTCTGTGATTCTAAATGTTCAAGACATTCAACATTGAGAAAACTACATTTTGGGGAAAATGCCTTCAATCTTTACTCATTTGGTTTTGTCAAGTATTTATTTAGAGATAAAAGGAATGAAGCCACTAAATATTGCAAGATATAAACCAAATCCAACTTCCTGTCATCTTTAACCTATTGACTTTTATCTGTACGGGTGGCCCAAGTCCCACAGTACTATGAAATTTGGTAAGTTCTGAGGGGAAAAAAAAGATCTTTGCAGTTTAATAAAAATGTCTACCTAGCAATTTAATAAAAAAGTCTACCTGGCAATTCTGAAACCCCAAAGATCAACTTTTACATTTAGAGTTGTTATTTACCTTTTTCTTTTTTCCCCATCAAGCAAGAGTGTACCTAGCTTTGGTGGGTTGCACCTCATTTCAAGTACTCTGAATCAAACCAGCTTCTCCATAAGTATCCATCTGTATGTTTAGATAGATAACTAAGACTAGATGTATTTATCTAAATCTAGATATCTAAATATCTAGAGTCAAACCACAGAAAACAGGAATAGGTAGAGGAGACTGATACTGTCATACATAGATGCAAGTGACCAGGTTGTAAAAGGTGACATGGAACTTGCACGGGTTCATTTCATTGGCTAAGTTTGGGCCCAGCAAGGAGATGTTGCCTGATACCTGCTGTCTTATTGAAGTATGTGTGTTTGAGTAGTTCTCTTTAGGCACAAGAGAAAATTAGAGTGTTTCTGGAGAGAATGTGTCTAGGGCAAAGTTGTTTCTACAAAGAGAATCCCTAAACAACAGAGAAAAGTAAAGAAAAGAATCTCTGAACAACAACAACAACAACAACAACAAAGGGGAAAAAATCTGAAATGTCTATTTTCATGAACTCACACTTTCTTTCAGTTTTGGTACCATATTCCTTGAGTTAGTAACACAGCAATAGCTTAAATTCTCTCTTTTTCTGTGTGACTCTATTCTTGTATTGCTAAAAGTGCAAAATGGACAATATTAGCTCTTCTCTGCCTCAGTTAAAATTCCAGTTGTCTAGTAGATAATGGGCCAAGACAGGTCTCAGAGATTTTACTTTCTCCCCTAAAAAAAGCTTTCTGAAATCTTGAATTATACTTACCAAAGTGAACAAAGTTATTGGGTTGCATCTCTTTTAATATTTTCTTAATTTGGGAGCCCTTACTTCTGAAATACAAGGATAAGATAGCTACAGAAAGGATAGCATGAGCAGAACTATATTAGCACAATGTGATAAATTTTCACGCTCAGCATGAAATCCTCATTTCTGCATGTTGGAGTAGGCTTGAGCTGCCACTAAAGTGAACCCAGAAAAGGTTGAGGGACTTTTTTTTTAAAAAAATAGGACCTTCTGAGTGTATTCGCTCACCTAACTGAATATTTCAGTAGATTCAAAGCAATTATTAATCAGAGCAGGACTGGCACAAAATGTGTGAATAGTGCCACTTTCTTTGCTATGTTTATAAAACTGCCCAAATTCCATTAAATAAACTTTTCCCTAAAACAATCAGTTTCTTAACCTCCCGTAACCTTCAGCACTAACCTTTTTTAGATACTTGTGAGATTAGATCTCCTTAGCCTTCCATGATACCATCAGAAATGTGTAATGCATTAGTATTGTATTTGTTTAATCCCATAGATACAGGCAAGCAGATTCATTCATTTTAGCCCTTGGTAATGGCAGTCTTGCAGAGTGCTCTCCTCCCCAGTAAGTTTTTCTAAAGACACTTGGGTTTTTTTCGAAATGTAAGTGGCAAAGAGAAGTGTCTCAGGCATGTAATTTTAGTAGTATCTTCTTCCCTTATGACTCATTACTGATGAAAGCAACACAACTTGGGATGTGCTCAGGAACTTCAGTACATCTTTAATGTTTTCAAATAGTAACATCTGTGCGTGTTTGTGACTTCATGCTCTGCCTTAGTGTTAGTCTTGGCCAACGTTTCTGGCTGTTAAATGGCTGTACTTTTAGAAAGTAAGGTCCCTGTACATTGCAAGAAGTAAGAGAATTACCATTATTGAATATTTCATTGAGCAGAACAGCAGCAATGCTGCAGAAACAGACCTATTTCTAACAGAACCGTATAGGTTTGTCCAGAACTTGCACCATGTATTCAAAGGTAACTGATATGCATTCCACTCCTCCAAGTCATGACCAAACACTTCCTTTCTCTTTCTACCTTCATTTAGATACAATAATTCTTCTGGATTTGAACACCTCTGCATCTTCTTGCAGACCCACTTATTTCAGCTTTCTGTCTACCATGATGGCTGGCTGAGGGGATCAGACATACAGAGGGGGAAAAGAGACAGAGATGAAGAAAAGGCTGGCTTGAAGATAGATAGTGAGAAAAGGAGAGAGTAGATCTCAGGGAACAGTAGTGGCTTAAAACACCTCTCCTTTAGGAAATGGCTGAAAAGGAATCTAGCAGTGGAAGCCTGCAACCATTCTTGCTTGTACTTATGCAAATGTGTATTTGTATAGAGACTATATAAGAGAAATATCTTAAAGAACAATTACTCATAGTTTTGATGGAACTTTTGGCATCACCTGACACTCTTATCTCATGTATTAATATCAGAATCTCTGATCTTTAAACAAACACTACAATGTGCGAATTGTCAGACGTGAATCTGCAGTCTGGCAGGACTGCTGGTTTTGTTACTCTAGACAAAGGGCAATTATACTAGATCGTTTTCTGGAATACTTTTGGGATAATTATCTGTATCTGACCGTACTCCGTCACTATCTTGCTCTACATCTTTATATAGTGTATTCAAAGTTTTGTGGCATCTAGATATAGCAAATAAATGAGCTATCTTTCAAAGCACAAAGTGCTAATAAAACTGTGAAGTATGAAATGAAAGTGCCAAAATGTGAGAGAGATGTTGCAAACTTGCATGCAAAGAGGAAAGACAACATCAGCTGGAAAAGCCGTGGGATTAATGCTAATATTAAGACTTCTCATAAAAGGTGTGTACCTGGCATTCGGAACAGTAATGTATTGCAAGCTGGGGAAGTCACAGTTGTCCTGTAAAGCTTTTCCATGTACTTGACGATACATAAAGAACTCTTGAAAGGTTTATGCTAAAGAGAGAATTTTTCTGCTTGGTTTCTACATTTGAAATTCATATTCTACAAGCAAAATTTTCTCTGTTGATTGAGGAGCTAATGACACATGGAGCTAATAATCACAATAACAAAGAGACTGAAAGTTGTACAGCTCAGAGGAGAATGGGTTTAGGGTCATTCTGTTTAAAACGGAGTCTGCAAAAATGCATAAATGTATTGAACACAAAACTGAGGAAATCTCCAAAACAAAGAGAAGACCAAAAATATGCAGCCTGCCTAACTCTTCCTGTGAGGTATGTGAATTTACTTACAACACTGAAACTGAAAAAACTTTTACCTGTGTTAAATCAACATGTACACATTTTAAATGCAAAAGACGAATGATCTTTGATTTCAAAGTGATATAAAGTACAATATAAATCAGAGGGGAACTTTATATTCCTAAGCAGGTACTGATCAAGACATCAGCACTGCTACTCTGGGTTTGGCACTCCATCTACCAGAGATACATGCTTTGGTGGTATTTTTTTCGTGTCCGATACTTGAATGTGGCAAGACTATATAGGCATGTTGGCAGGCTAATGGGAATGAGCTGTTACTGGGTGAAAGTTGCATGTGCTACATTGCATCTGCTGCAGCGAGGTGAGAAGAGTTCACAGGATGAGTTAGAATTGACAGATCTCTGAATCATCCGATGTTCTTTACTTTCAAATTACAGCTCACGCTTGTATTCCACTTTGTTTTACTGAAATTAAGGGACTTCAATTGTTTTCTTCCCATTGTTTTGTTTCTTTCTGAAAAGTGTGAGTGTTTGCAAGAGAGAGATTTAAATAATGATCTGTTTGCCAGTGTGCTGAACTGGCATGGTGGGGCTTGGAGAAACGAGCATCTTCAGTTCTACCTCGCCTATAGTGTACTGTTGTATGATTACGTGGGTACTAAAAGAAACAGAAAGCTTCCAAATTCATCTGTGTGTGTGAACACAGTACAAAATGTAAAACATTTTTAAAAATTAAAATATGTTAATTTGGGGAAGTAAATGTAAAGTAAATACAGAGGGAATACTTTTCTTGTTTAAGGAAAACTTCTGAAGAGAGCAAAGAGAAAGAAACAGTACTTATAGTGTACGTATCTGAAGGCTATTGAGTGTTTTTGCTGTCTTTGGTACTTGTAAAACAATTGCTGTATGTGTACATTCCTCATAAGATCTTTTCTAAATCAATTTTTATACTTAAAAGTGGTTTAGTTTTCTCCATGCTTGTGAATATAAAACAGAGCTCTGTGGAGTGTGTGGTCCACTTGCATAATGGTTTGGAGTCCAAAATTAAATGCAGAGTGACACTGGAGAAGATGTCTGTTTGCAGTATGTGCATGTGTTTGTAGTTTTCCTGAGAAATTTCTCATACTCTTGTAGAAAAACATGATGACTTGGTGTGTCTCTTGAGCTGGCTCTGAGTATATGTATAGAAATAAATATATTTTAAATCTTTGTTATATCATTTGCCTTTTTCATACAGAGTATAAACATAACTGAGTTGTTATCCAGGATTGACTCTGTAAGTAGTGCTTTGGAGAATGAGAAAAAGGAAAACTTCCCATCTCTCAGGTAAGACCTGGGATAATTGACTGGACTATTAATTGTTTTTCCTCTCAAAGCCAAATAAGAAGTTGACTCTGCCTTTTTACTGGTTACATTTACTGTAAATTTTTTACTGTAAATTCTTTGAGAAATTATAAAGTTCTACACAATCTAGGAATAAAAGTTCTGTTTGATTGCTTGTTTACTTTTATTTTTATGGAGGTCAGTATTGCATCTTCAATATATAGCTTATTCCCAAGATCTCACTGAAAAATGCAGGATGAGCTATCTTTCCAATGATATACTTTGAAGACTTTAGTTATTATAGTAGGAAGAACTAAACCTTCCTTTTTATACCTGTAAACTTACTAGTTTAACCTCCTGATTTTCTTTCCCATTGATTTTAGTGGTCAAACTCATATTCACATCCTGTGATCTCTGGTCAGGCCCTATACATAAACAAAACCACTACTGAAATNAAAAAAAAAAAAAAGGTGCAGTTATATCATTTTTAGAGTACCTACTTTGCCTTTTTAAAACATCAGTTATGCAATAACCTGGCATATCTATGAAAAGAACAAGATCTTTGATTGCCTTGACCTAAACAAGGTGGTGATCATTTACAGCAGCTGAAGATCTGCTCCAGTTCTGCTCCCCAAAATCAGCTTTTCCCTTTGTTCGGTTCCAATCAGCACAGCACAATCATTCCTTGGCACATTTCTCCATTGCAGTAGCACCACCTCTTGTGAATCTGCATAGACCTGGGCTGTACAGCTCTTACTGTTTTGATAAGTATTCACTGATGGCTGCAGCCCATGTGCTCTGATGAGACTATGTGTATGTATGCCCGCCCACCCACATGAGTAGTGGAGCACATTGTAACCCATTATGGATATTTATTTGCAATCTTGGCTGATACTTTGTAAGCTGAATCTTCCCAAAAGTTGCTTGATGCTTTTCATAATTTTAAAGATTTCTCAAACATCCATATTACCATTTCAAACAGCTTTCTAATAATGCCTCAAAACTGTTGACAGTAGCTGCCTTTTGTAATGTGAATTCTAGCACTTTAAGGAACATTCCTAGTGGAACATTTTCAATTTCAATTTGAGATTAAAATATTGGTAGGAGAATATAGAGATATAAGTGCGTAGTTTTAGAGACATAATTTTATCTGTTTAGCAGGGTAATTATATTTGCTTTGCATGAGCACAATGATACTGCTGCTCACAGAAAACGATTTAGCTGTATCAGTGAACTTTGGCTGCTTCTTTCCACATATCCTCAAAGGAAGACAAATTCATAGCTTATTAAAGACCTTTCATTTGCTTCTGCTTCCATGCAAAAAGAACAAACTTTAATATATTTACTAAAATGTTTATTTGATAATTTTGAAGGGTTTCCAGTTTTCCAGTTTCCAGTATCCTCTTTCCATCTCCCCAGTTCTTGTGTGCACCTAGATAGAAAAGAGAAGTGGAATCATAATGAGGGAAGGAAGTAGGGAGTAACAAAGAAAGATGACCACTATAAAGCAGAAAAAGCAGGAGTAAGGATGGCTATGTGCAAATGGGTTTTGCATTGAGGTCTATAAACCTGAATTTTTGGGCTTCTTTTTGAGTACTTCAAGTGTGCCTGCACCTTTGTGACAGCATTTTGCAGACACAACCCTGTTTACTGGAAATCTTTGTGTGTGCCTGTTACAATCTCCCACACCTATGGTTGCATTTGCACCTTCTTATGTGTTTTCTAAGTGAACACATTGCCTAGCTACTTTAAGGGTACATGAACATCCACTGCAATTGTATATATCTATTGAAGCGCAGAGACCTGCCCTGAAAATAAAATTGATAGTGGTCCGCCATCATCAATAGTACACAAACATGAACCCTAAACTGAAAATCAAAGGAAAATCCTATTCAGAATTTCTCTTCTGCGTTCTCTTACATCAGACTCTTAATATTCTTCAAGAATTCCAGGAAAGCTCATTTAGTCTCCCCAAATCCTGGTGAATTTATGTAAGGCTTCAGTGGTGACACACCCAACGCAAAATAAAATATAGTGTACTTGTGATTTCTTCTTCTGTTGCTTTCAGTGTAACCTCCTTTCAGTCTGAGTATTTCATGTAACCTTTCCTTCACACTTGGAATTCACAAACAACTTAAGATCAGCCTCCTGATCACTCCTGGAGTACATTATAAAGCAACGTGAGAGATGTAAAACTAAGACATATAATCTTGATTTTATTTTTGGAAAGTGTAACGTATCTCATTAATAAAGCAGAATTGGGCACTATGCTTCTGGATGATAACTGTTCCTGGTGGGTGTCGCAAGATATTAGGGTAAGCAAAAGGTTAAATACCTTTAACACTGATGAAATCTGATAAGGCTTGAGTAACTTTCTATACATATTTTATCCTAGACCTTCATGAACGTGAATTTGACTATTAAATAAAATAGGGGTGAAAAAAGCATTCTTTACAAGATGGCATATTTAAACATCGAACTCCGTTACATACATGAGTTGTGATAGTGATTTCCTTTCCATGAATTTCCTGTTGATCTTTTGATAATAGCTGGATCCTTGTTGACCGTGTTTGCACGGCAGGTATGGAAAAAAGTGTTCAAGTTTTAAAAGCACTTTGTGTTACTGTTGACTATGGAAATAAGACTATCAAGCATTGCCAAGCCAGAGCTGAAACCAAGCTGTGCGTATCCCCATGGAGGCTCCTGTGGCTCTTAGTTATTTCACAAAAGTTCTAGAAACTGACCATGGAAGCCAACTTGTTCCCTCAGATGAGTATGTTCTAAGTGTCCGGCATTATGCAAAATTAACCATAGTTAAGCAGCTAGGTTAAAGCACCTTAAATAAACTTATTTATGTTAATATGATGTATTTATATATTTAATGGAGCCCAAAAGCACAATCTTCATGATGAATTAAAATTCAGCATATATGTGACCAGTACTCATGAACAGTGAGTAGTTCTCAGTAACTGATTTTTCAAATAGAATATACTTTTTTAGTTCTGAAAATTATCCACCATGACAGCTGCACACCACATTGTTTTAATGGTAAATAAATGAAACATCTGGAACTGACAGAATTACCCCACAGAACAGCCCATGAACAGATGAGCAGTCAGATTGACATGACTATGAAGAAGCAAAAGCCAGACCGGTCTGCTCCCACGCATCCAAACGAGAATAAAGCTTCACAGAAGTCATTTTCCTTGTCTCACTGACACCTATTCATCCCGTAATAGCTACAGCATATCTATAGGCAATGCCACTTGCCCTGTCTTCTTCATCAATATGGACAAATTTGTGTTTTGCAGTGCTACCGTAGAAAATATTTGTTAACTTTCATTCTTTGACTTCCATACCCACAATACCAACATGAGTAGCAGCTAATTATAGTCACAACGACAGAAGTCATTCTGTGAAGAACTAGAATGAAGCCATCAATTTATTTCCTATTATCACAAAGCAGTTTTTAGATTGTAATGACTTTAAGTACATCTAATAAGAACAGCTAACTTAGAAATTAAAGACTCTAGCATTACAAAGTCCCCAACCCAAAAGCTAGTGTTAGTTCAAATGGTTAATTTTGACTTTTAAGTGCTTCAAAACATTTTTTGAAGCAATGTTTTACACAGTATGAGACTTTAGCTTACAATGTAATCTTGTAGAGACATAGAAAAGATAAAATTTTGCTTTGTTTTTATTTTTTTAAAACCCATCCTTGGATTTACCCTCTGCTTCTCCTAGATCATACCGCATTTCTGGGTTTCAGATCACACACAAAGGTAAAGAGGAGTAAATTCTGTTCTACTACCAGAGAGAGTAGATACAATCTGATTAACCTATGCTGAGTGTTACAAAAGTTATCTTGAGGTTTTGGAGGGAGAGGTAGTTTTAAAAAATTCCTCATGTTAAGTGTATTCTTTCTAATGTTCTGCAAAACTTGAAACGGTTTACAACATTGATGCTAGACAAATTTAGATTTTTTTTTTTTTAAATTTTCAGGCTTTTTTGTAAATCCGTGTATCTCAGGGAAAACACTCCATAGTTATCTCCTAATCCCCTCCTACTGAATAGGCTTTGCTAGCTTACTTGAAACCTTTATGCTCTGTCCTTCAAATCCGAAGTGAAAGGTGTCTGTTTTCCTGTGAGCTATTACACATATTTCTTTGTATACATGAGCATGTACCAAGAACTTGACTGATTGACAGACAGTACTGTTGTCAAGTCCCATTGTGCTCCCTCCTGCCTTGAGCAGTTCTAGCGTGCATCAAACCCCTTCCAAACCTGACTTGGATATTTGGGCACCTAATCACAACAGTCAAATGGCCTGGCCACAGTCTGTCCCCCAGGGATTTAGATACTGGTTTGAAAGCTTGGCTGATGGTTTTCCTGTCAACGAGGTTTCCCCATCAGGCACTTGGGTGTAGCTCTGGTCTGTGATCCTGAGACCCTAATACCTGTTCCTGTCCGCTCCAGCCTTGATTCTTGATCCTGACTCTTGAATATGTATCCCTCTGTCCTGCCTCCTGTCCCAGCTTGCTCCTGCTGCCAAACAGCCAGCCTAATTCTGCTCCAGCGTTTTTTGTTTGAAACCTCCATCTTCTAGGATGGATCTCATAACCCTCGGTCGAATCTTCCCTTTGCCAGCATTGACTGCCTTTAGCTTGTATTAGCTTTTCACCGGCCGCAGCTGCTGTAGTGTAAGGGCCAGCTGAGAGCCTGAACTCCTATTCCTCCGTGGAAACTCACCAGAAATAATGTGACAGAAAAGACATCTGCAGTAAAAGCTCCTGATGCAAAATTGGAGACTTAATGCTTTTGAGACCTAAGAAACTTACTCAGTTCCATCTCTTTCGGTCAAAGGGCACTGAGAAATAGATAAAAAGATCTGACTCTTGTGAAAATAAGACACTTATCTGACCCGAGTTTTCCTTGCTAAACAGAAACAATAACAAAAATGTGTTTGCCATAAATGCTTCTTAGGGCTTTCACAGACTTAACTGGGCTCTGAATCATGATAGTAACTAAACATTTTCTTAATCTACTGCACTTAGAAGTCCCTGGGTAGGCTGTTGCTAGCAGCAAAATGATCTGTCTGCTCTGATCTTCCCTTTTTCTCTGCACTCTGTAATCTTGGTATAAGGAAATGCAAGAAAATGAAAAGCCAATGGATTCTGAAACAATCAGGTATTGAGAATGAGTTGACATCCATTCTGTCTTTCAATGCCTTCTGTTTAGGTCTTTTACACATTTCAAAATCTAAATTTTGATGCAAGCAGACAAAAAAGAACTGACTTAAGCTGCTATCAATAGGATACTGCTGTCTCAATGAATGGGAATGTTTAGACTATATCCACAATGTGTTTTTGCAAATATAGTTTAAAAAGGCAAAGAAAGGCTCTGAAAACCTTTATTTGATTGTTCTTTAGGATTAAATTGCAGCATGACAACTTGCCTTAAACTGACTGAATGGCAGCCTGTAGTTGTCCACCCCCAGATCAGATCAGGCAGGGAGCTAGCTCTCAATTACAGCTTGTGCTTTGGTCCTCCATTCACTACAAGGAGGAAGCAATCTGTTACAGTCTATTCCACGCAGGATTACTTTTCCTTCTTAGCTGGTTCAGATCTGCTGGCCAACAAGGCTGCGTATCCTGCTCCCACCACTCATCCTGTGCACGTTGCTGTATGCGATGAAGAGCAGAAACTTCTGTGGAGTCACAGAGAGCTGCGATGTTATTCAGTGGAACACAAAACTGTGAGACAATCTTGCAAAAAAATTGTAACTGTCCTTTTTAAAGGACGCAGTTGTTTTTACTTTGTGATGGTCCCCTGTTTGGGTCTATTAGTCAGAAACACATACTCTGGTTCTCTGAGCTGATACATGTGAGCAAGCCCTAGATGTGTGCAAATTTCCCTTGGTGAATGCTGGCAAATTGCAAAGTGCAGTGCTGGGGTCATGAATGAAAAGAGGGATGAACATAATTTGACAGCATATTTTAAAACAAAATAACTGATTCTTTTATTGGTACTACCTGTACATTTGTACTATAGGTAGGTAAAGTTGAAGCTGAGCACTAGCTCAGCTATGAGATGATGTTTGTTACATATCTTTATAAAAAAGCCTCATAATTGTATCCTCGCAATACCTGCAAAAATGTTGATTTCAAAGAAAAAGTTTTTAAAAATCTGCTATTTAATGCTTTTAAAGCTTTTAAGTCCACGCATTTGTAAATATATGATTTTTAAAAAAAGATACTAAAAGAACACAAACTGCAGGTTCTCCCTCTTTTTGAGGTAAAATTGATTCTTTCCTTAGGCTTAGTGGATTTTATCATTAAGAGCTAGGAACTGAGGAATAGTGGTGCAAATGGCTAGGAATATACAAGAAAAATATATTTTCTAATAATTTATTCAATTATTAGTGCCAGTATTCCTCAAACCATATTCAAGTAACTGTCAAACTAGCTGAATACCTAAGTCTTCAGTAAAAAACAGTAAATTGTTTGATTAAAAATATCAGGATTAATTCTAAAATGTTTTTAACAAATGACATTAGCCCAGCTGTCCTGTAAAGTAAGAGGACCAGAGCTTTTTCCGTATCTCCTGGGAACAAAACCTGACTAATTCTGTGAATGTTTGTATAGATTTGGTTGTATTCCTTTGAGTCTAAACTGCATATTAAATTGTGAATATTGTCATTCCTCTTATAGGAGAGGCTTGATACACTGTTAAAAAAGGTAAATAATTCATCCAATTAAAAATATGAGGCAAGAGCTTTAAGGCTACAGGCAAATATCAATTCCTGTACACTAACATCAGTGTTTGTGTGTATATCACTAGGCATACACAGAAATACATATGAACTCCTGAGATCTACTGATCCACTTTGCTTACAGTTACAGCAATGTGGGTACAGATACTTTGTTGATAGTACAGAATGGACATGTTTATTTGTTGATGCCAAATAATTAGCAACTTGCCTTTTTTGAAACATTTATAACAAGAAGAATAACTCTCACTGATGTTCTGTGAGTTTATTAACATAGCTCCTTACAGTATTTCCATGACCCTCTCAAGGTTCATACTACAATCTTGCATGATGGAGAGGCGACACATATTTTTGTCAGTGTTTCTTGCTGACAGTTTTCCTCCAGGACCTTGGAGAGACATTCCACAAAAGCAGAAGGGTGCAAGTGAGGAGACACTGGAGGAAGAGGAGTAAAAGTGCTTCTTTTACTGTCTTCTACTCACCTTTGTTGAATAAAGTTCATATGAGGAGTAGTAGGATATAGAGGAACTAGATGAGTTTAAAGTAGTGTCAACTGTGGAGTAGCCCTGATTCTTTTCTTCTGGTAGTCCACTGTGGCCTGCAAGAACCGAAGGGGCTTGCAGGTTGACCTGGAGCCTGTTTTTCATTCTTCCTCCTCTCAGCAATTGTGAAATCTTTTGAACAGAACTTTGAGGATGTTTTTTTCTCTTTGTTAGCTACTGTAAGTTATTCCTCACATAAAGGTGATAGAATGCAGAATATTTCTCTTTCAATGAGCTAGATAGCTAAAGATGTGAGTTAAATTAAGGGTCTAGCTTATCTCTAGCAGTCAAAAAACAATCCAGCCAAAGGAGCTGATGACAAATATGTGAAAAATCAAACATATTTGATGATAAGGAAATAATGCCAGAAACCTTGTATTGACTTGGTTCATCCTTATTCATGAACAGAGATGAGTCACAATCAGGCACTGGCTTGAACTTAGTTCAGCTTTTTCTTTCTGTTGCCCAGCTCTATTTCTGTCATATGGAATAATGATTTTCTAGCAGAATACAAAGAGGCAAGTTGGAGTTCAGTTTTTGTCTACTAGGCTGTTTTGGTGTGTGGTGGTTGGGTTTTTTTTGGTTTTGGTTTTGGTTTTGTTTTTTTTAAAGATGCATATGCTCAGCAAAGAAAACTTCAGCTTCAATAGCTGAAGTTCCTCTAAGTAGCTGAAATCAGATCATCGTAATGGAAAAGCGTTGACCAATTTTGATGGAAAGGGCTGCTACCAACACTCATGTTGCCTATTCGTGCAAAAGCATGGTTGAACATGTTAGCAGCACTCTCAAGTGTTGTGTGAGGTGCTTCAAATAAACCTTCTGATTTATACTTTGAAAAAATAATGCTATGATTGAAACATTTGCAAGACCACCCATCTTTTATCACTGGACTTAATCAATAAGGTAATACTGCCCTCTCCAGAAGGGCTTATCCTGGCCAACAAAGCCTGATTCAGATTCTTCACCTTTCTTTTAATGTACTGAAATAGAGTGCTTTTTCCAAGTCACTGTTAGTATATATATTTTCATAGTTAGACTATGACAGATTTGGTACTGGAAAAATAGAATCCCAGAAGTCATATATCTATAAATATTTGCCAAACCTATGCTTTTTACAGATAGGTCCTATATGAAAAAATACATGAATATTAACACTTCTGAATGTCCTGATGAAAATTAACTTTTACAATGAAAGTCAGTTTTTCCTCCCATGGCTTAAAAGATGATGCTAATAAGAAATCTATTTTTTGAATGAAAGACTTGGTGCAATAGAGGCCAGAAACCAAAAGACCAAGTGTTGGATGGTACTGCTTTATCTATGATGGCTGAACAGTTTTGAAAATCTGATCTTCAGAGCCGAAGGACTGCCAAAACCTGGAGACCTTAGTATGTTGTTCGGGCTCACTACTAAATAGGGTTTGTAGAATCGCACTCTTGAGTTCACTCAGTGTGAAAACATCTGCACTCCCTTTTTACCTCTAAAGGGACATTGGCTAGTTGCTGAGCTTCATCAGATGCTTAAGTTTAGCTCTAATTCCCTTTTGTGTCACCTTTTTAGGTGATCTGTAATCAGTCACACCTGGGTAGAATGGAAAAAAATCAAGGCTAGGGTTCAATTTGAGTCCTCAATATAAATGTTTTTTTAAGAAACAATGAAATTACTCCTGTATGCTTCAGGCACATTTACCTAATTTTTTCTTGTTGTGTAAGAGAAATGGCCAATTTTTCTGCCAAAAATAAAAAAAATAGACTCAGACGAAGAGATGTTATCCTTTTTAGATTCTGGCGTAACTGGTTTTCAATAATGTACTCTTAAAATGGTGGGGCTATTGGTAATTAACACTATAACAACTGTAATTTCAAACCATCTAGCACATTTTGTGGGGCTTACATTTTGTGATGGCTCACTTCCATCTTACAGCAGGAAACTCTGGAACCGATTATTTTTCTTGCTTGATTTGTCACAGTTCATGGTCATACGTCTATCAGAAAAAAAATACTTGTTTAATAACATGAAGATACACAACTGATGGGGCTTTTTCATGGGAAAGCATGTAAAACGTTTCATTTCATAACAGACAGTGTTAGCTGGAAATAAGGTTTGCAGGACAGAAAGAAGAAGAAAGAGCTATAACACTACAAATGAACAGTGCATTTTCAAATACAGCTTGAATCATAAAATAAAAAAGGTGAGGAAATTTCACTTTCTAAGACAGGAAAACAATTTGACCTTTATGAAAGATATTCACACTACTTATTTCTCAGGCTCTTTGATGCTTTCTTGATAAATCACAAGCTGTTTAGAGCAAATTAGAGTTAGCTTGATTTTGAAGCAATTGAAAAAATGAGAACAGTTTGCAGCAGTGATAAAACAGACTTTTTCTCTCCCAGCCAAGGCCATAGTTGTTTGAACTTTATTCTTTCCTCTGTTTCTTCTGACCCAGTATTATTTCTTCTTTGTCTTGTATTTTTGCATTACAAGGTAACAGAAAATCTTCGCTGAACGAACAGGGTTTGTTTGGGACTACAGCTTTGTATGTACTTCTAAAGGGATTTGTAGGCAGTCTTTATGAGTGCTGCTATATTTTTAGTAGTCCTCTCACTTGCCTATTAAATACAGGGCTGAAAAATAGTAATTACTGCACAAATACCAAGGTCCCAAAGTAGTACCATTCACTTCAATGAAAAGCTGCTGTGAAAGCACATTTGAAAAATAACCCATGGTGACAAGAGATGGGGAAGAAGGGAAAGAAGGGAAAGAAACTGCAGTTCAAAGGACTTTTTCTGAGAAAGCATAATTCGTTCATGTGTATACAAGATTCTTTTCCCCATTGTTTGCATTTTCACTACAATAAAATAGGCCCATGGAAGTGCCTTGTGGGCAGAAAGTGACTTCCTTAATGGAAAAGGTTTATATGACTGAAGTAAAGAAGGGCTGTGAAATAGGGTATCACTGGGAGGCTGGGAATGAGCTGGATCAGCTGGGAGAGGATCAGCTATACAAGGGGTTGAAGGGAGAAGGTTAACTGTGGTATCAGACTTAGAGAGTTGCAGGGGGCAACAGAAGACCTGCAAGGTGTAGCAGGAGAGTTGTCAAGGAGTGTCAGTGAAGACACGGTATCTTTTCTGAACTGGAAATGTTAAGGCCGTCTTCCATCAATGTCCCCATGCCGGTGAGGGATCCTCAAGGTATTCAGGTGCATGCTGGTTTAACTTCTATTTTGTTTGTAAATTCTATATTGCTTTGGTGAAGGCAAGCTATTTTAGTGGTGTAATATTTTCATTTAGTTGTACACTGCAATGGAAAACTCTGTACACATTTATTTTTTTAGGCTGTGTTTCTACTCTTTCAGGACTGCTGCAAACTAAGAACTGTTGATTTTATTAAGCTTTTCCCTTTTTGGAAATGAAAGTTTTCTTAAGAAAGTATCACTTGTTTAAGGATTTATTTTGTTTTTGAAAAAAAATATATTTTTCTTATCCCCTTAAGTTTTTTTTATGCTTATGGAGCTCACAATCTTTTTCCTTTAGATTATAAAAAGAATTAGTGAAGGAAGTAAGGGAAGAGAAAAAGGTATATGTTTCTTTTTGTCCCAAAATCTTAAGAATATAGAAGATAGGACATTTCACGTTGCTTTCACTCGTTCTAGCTTTTCACATTTTGTCTTTCTTTCATACATTATGTACTCCAGATCTCAAATAAACTTTTGTGTACATGCTAATGCATACTAATACTGTCTCGAGACAGGTCCAGTGCTTGGTTCAGTAGACCACGTCGTCCTTGAACTCTGGCATTAGGGGAAAAAGAAAAAAAGGTCAGTGGCTTTGCTCACATTTCCTTTTAAACAGGATAGCTTCGTAGATCTGCCTCACCCCATGTTTAACCAGTGAAGGAAAATTAATCATTAAAAAAAAAAAAAACAACCAAAACCCCACCCAACCCAAAGAAACCCCAAGCTTGTAGAAAATGCTGTCTGCAAATGCTATATGGGAACCCTATTTATAACTCGATTTCTGCCATTCCAGTTGAAGTCTCCATTCTCCTCCCTGGTGAGGTGTGGCTGTGCTAACCAAGCAGCTGAACTGGGTGAATGATACTCTGGTATTACAGGCACTTGGAAGAGATTTCGAGATTTCTAATGCACAAAAATAAAGCTGATGAGACTGCCATGACATAAACATTTAATGTTCTTCTTAACACAAGCAGGAAGTGAGACCAAATTTCAGGTGTACTTGTTGAATTACTGTGGTCTTCTAGATGCCCTTGAAAAGTGTTGCATGTAAACAAACCTATCCTCTGGGTTGGATAACCGGACTAACACATGCATTCTTGATTCTTCAAAGAGATTGTTTTACTTGCCAATATCAAATTCAATTCTGAGCCTAGGAAAGGTTTAAGGACATATAATTTCAACATATCTTCTGTTCTGTTTGACTGAAATGTAAAACGCAGTCTGAATTGTTTATGATTTGAGATATACTTAAAAAAAAGCACACAACTGTAATTGAGGATAAATTTATTGTAACAATAGTATGGGCCCGCTCAGTTTCAGTATATACCAGCTTTACCACAGGACATTTTATCAGCGTTTGCGCTAAGCAGAGAGCACCATAATGGAAAGTTCAGTTTACAGAGAGCATGTTTATTTCAAGTATTTCATGCACGTAGATGTTTTCAACATAGGCTGGCAAAACCACTTTACGTAAAATGTGTAACAATGCAACTACCTTTTCTAAACAAAACAAGGTTGTTCTGTTTGCTTGTTAAGTCAGCTTTAGCAGTTCTTAGAAATGTCATTTATTAAATGTCAAGCTAATTACTTGTAATATCAACCCTGAAAAGCAAACCTTTGTAGGTGCACTTTCAGAAGCCTTATTCTTCTCTATTCACAGTCTGTCTGGTACATTTCTAGTAAACAAATGGATGTTTTTCCAAAGATACCAAACTACCTGCTAAATATGCATCTTTGTTTAGAATATACAAGGATGTTTCATAATACTTCAATGAAAGGAAATGCAGAATATATTTTTATTTTAAATAAACAGGGTTTTAAACCTAGTTGTGATATACAACAAATGAATTCTAGCAAACATCCCATGCCTGGCAGGGACCAGTTCCACTTCTGTGGGGTAGTGAGGACTGATTTTGTTCTTGCTGGTGAACCTGATACTGAAAGTACAATCAGTGCCAATTCAATAGCTATTTCTGTACCATGAATCATTACATCTTACATTGGCTGCTTGGCACTGGAAGTGTGCTACCAACAGTAACTGCACTATTGGGAAGAGTAATAGACCTCCTTTTGTTAAGAAAAAGAGGTTAGTAGAAAGAAAAAAAAATTTCAGTGTTACAAGTGCTTTGTCTGCAATGACATGTAAATCAGTAAAAATGAAATGAAAGTTGTGAATCAATAGAAATAAAAGAAATGGACTGAGAATTTCTATACTCTTTAGACTACAAAACCAGAATTCTTGCATTTGAAAACTCTTATCAAGCTCTGAAGTAGCCTGCATATATACCTACAAGGGAAAATGAAGATGAGCACAGTCATGGTGTGTTAGTTAAATCTAGTTTACATATGTAATCATAGAGTAAAACCGCAGCAGTCCAGAAGAGCTAGCATAGGTTGAAAGTTGAGAGTAGAAGTGACAAAGGCTGAAGCTAGGAGATGAAAGAGCTTGGGAATAGAAGCAGTAATTTTTGCATTGGTAGCTGCTACACCTACACGTGGGCACAGGTAGTTCCTGTTCTGGAAAGTTTGCATTCTGCATATCAAAAAAGGCAAGTAGAATGAATGTATTCAAAAAACAGACCAAAGCTGAGGTTAAAAAGTCGGACTTAGTAATGTTTTGGTGTGTCAAAATACAGTCTAAGTACTGGATATTTTAGGAAAACCCTTCAGGTTTTAATTGTTATATTGATCTATATGGAACTCAAGGTCTTAGATTGCTCAAAATTCCATTAGACAGATAGCTAAGTTTTAGTATACTTTTAAAGTTTGCCCCCAAAAAATCACGTGTCAAGGAAAAAAGTTAATCAAAGTTGATCAGCAAATATTTTCAGACAAAGTTTTGAAAACAAAAATAGTCCGTAACAAAGGAATTTATTAGCATGATACTACATCTTTAAATATTATGAGTTTCTAATGAGATCTTGAATGCTTTTATGTCTTCTATTACCTGAGAATTACAAAGACATTGTAACATTGTGTTCATTCTGGAATATTTAAATACTTTCTTGCTGCACTGAAGTTTCACTTTTAATTCTTATATATATATATATATGATCTCTTACTATACATACACATGAATATACATAAAAAAATTACATAAGTTTATATAAAGTAACATAAAGATATCCTAATTTTATTACAGCCTCAGCCACTGGAGACATACAGAAAATACTTATTGCTTGTTATGCAACTTCATTTAAAATAAATGTAATGGAAGTTGCAATGTAGACAAGGGGTGCAATCTCCTACTTTGGTGCTCTGATGAGCCACAATCTTACTTAAGCTATGCTAGCAGTGTAAGAGATGTCAAAGTGGATACAAGCTTCAACTGCGTGTTCTATAACTGCTTTATATTTCTAGATCCTGGCCACTATTTTTCCTATTCACTGTTTCAAAGCACTCATAGACTGACTTTATACATGAAATGGAAATGCTTGGAATTAAATTCTCTAACACGAAGTTATTAAACTAGCCCCCCCTTAAAATTATACATACAAACTATGAACTGCTAATTCTATATGCTAGCTAATAATTGCTTGTAAGTACTATGGATTAAAAATGATTGTCCTATTAAAAAAGGCATTAGCTAGCTGTGAATTTTCATCAACTTCCTCCTCTTCCCTCCACACACTCGTTTTTTGGAGTGAAATGGTAACTGGGAAAAAGAGTGCTTTTGTAAGAAGCTTGGTTTAAACTCTGGCTTTTCTCACCTATTTATTGGATCACATAGATGTATCTTTCACAGGATTCGTGCAACAACCTTTGATTTTAAAAAGAGTACATGAAGGTTAAAAGCACTACTGGCTGACCTTACAGAAATGTTCTTTATGGAAAAGGGCTCGATAAAAATGCCTGACATCAAAATGTAGCACAATGGGAGTTAAGAAGAGAAGTTAATTTGGGACCTGATAAAGTTCAGTAAGTGTCAGAGAACTTGGGAACGCGTAAAGAATATTAATTTGTTTATTTCTCTTTTAAACTGAATTTTGACTCACTGGTCCTTGGAATTGCAAAGGGATGTAAAGTCATTGTTTTTTCCTCACCAATCCTTTTTTGATATTGCTGATATTTGTTAAGTTCTCAGGCTGCAAGGTAAATGGTGTTGCACCATAGCTGAAAAGCATATTGCCAAGCTGTGGGAATGAACAATCAAAGCAGAGAGCCCCAATGTGTTGTGATCTCTGAATGTCTCTTTGTTAAGATATTTGCCTGTGATCATTACGTGACTCCTTTATCTTTCATACCTAGGTGCCTCAGACATTTTTCAAACATAATTTCTCTTCATAGAGGAGGGATTAATGCAAATACAGACAACAGACAACATTCTGCAGTATTTCCTAAATGATCGAGGTTTTCAGAAGTGACTCAAATAACTGAACTTCGCAATGGATTCCATTAGGCATTCACAGAGAGAGTCAGAAGTTGTAAAATCCATCCCACTAAACAGAAACATGCTTAACCAAATAAATCAAAGGTGCAAAAGAAAGAGATGTGTCTTTAAATCCTGTTCTTTCTCACATGTAGATCCTTAACATCATTTAGCTGCATGTTTCCTAATGATATGCTGTGCCTGCTCTATCAAATACAGAGCAGAATTTGCTGTGTTTTTTTAAAATACGGTCCAGGAGGTCATTCAGTCCTAAGTAACAGTAGTTAGGAAACTCATCTCTCCTGGCAGCAGCCATGAGACTACCATCAGTTCCCTGCAGGAATTAAAATTATGTTACATTAGAGAGAATGCTGGATCTAGCTGGCAGCAATGGCAACTCCGAGGCTGGCAGAGGTTGCAGAAGTTATCTGACAGAATAGGAAAATAGATGAACATGGCCTGAGTATTAAGCACTGTATCACAGCATTCTTTACATGGTCATCTTTCCCTAGTGTTTTTCGTCTTTTATCATTGGTGAATCCTTGACAGAATTTTTGTTGGTTTTGGGTAGAAGGCTAAGCTCTTATGTGCCATTAAATGTAAGTGTTGTGACCAGTAGAACGAAAGAAAGCATATTACGTCGTTAAGGGTTAATAGGGCAAATACAGATAGTATAATGAAGTTTCGTAATAAATTACTGATGTAGCGTCATCTGAAAGACAGTGTGCAGTCCTGGTCACAGCATTGCAAAAAGCATGTGGCAGAAGCGGGACGGCCCTTTTACAGTCCAAGGCCTTGACAAAATTTACCTGGAAAAAGCTTCAGTAAAGGGGAATATACTGCAAAAAAGGGACATTTAAACAGGTACATATGTCTCAGGCAAGTTGAGTAGTAAAGAAAAGATGGACTAGGAAATTCCATCTTCATGTACTCTCTTATTCTTAATGGAAAAACAAAAGGGATTTTTAAAAGAGAAAATAAACCGCCATACTTTTCACAAAACTGCAGTTAATTTCTGAGGTAATTTTTTAATGAAATTATTGATACCAAAATGTAAAAATATCAAGAATAGCTAGCGTCATTATTAATTATAACATTAAAATGTTCTGGTGACATTAAACTTCATGACTGAAGACCAACCAATCTAAAGAGAAGGAGCTATGTTGATTGGAGATTTCTCTATATGGATTGCAATTAAAATTTTCTCGGAAGTGTTTAGTGTGTGCTGTTTTTGGAGAATAAGTCCTGCACAAGAAGGACCGTTGACCTCTTTCAGTAGGGCAGCTTCTATTGCTATGTGTGTAATGGGCAAAACTGCCATGATTAAGATTTTAATTTCATTAGCCAGATTTAATTCCATTTTTTTGATATGATCACGTCTACTGCAAGAGCTATCAAGCTGCTTTGCTCTCCCTGGTGTTGCAACACAGTCACTGAAGTCAAGGTTGTAATTTCTTTTCAAAATCTAGAGCAGAAAATTCTTTCTCCTATCGGTATCAAAACTATTGTTGTATGGGTTAAGCATGTTACCATTTCAAATTTGTGTTATTACATACAGAACATAACAATCACTACCATCTGATAGAATAACTGTTTATAGTCATTCATTTGTACAAAAACATTAGATCATCTAATTGGTTTTGAGAACTTTATTGTTAAGTACTTTATCTTACAATGTAAGCTGGCAATTCATGATTTTAAGTAGTGCATGCATTTCATTAAATAAGGTTGTATAGGAACCACGAATTCAATGCAGTTGAATCTGATAGGGAAAGTTTTTCTTAGAAAATAATGTAGTGTATGTGTATTTTACCATTCAGAATATTTTGAAGATAAGGTATATTATCACATTAGAGCAAGAACTAAGTTGTGAATTGGCACAAGGCATTCAAATTATACTGACTGTGGTGGAGTTGTAGCTCAATAAGAAATCAGATTGGCTCTTTAAAATACTTTCAAAAGCAGCCCTGTTCCTGGTTTCAGCTCTGATCTGAAAAGAGGTGTATTAGTTAGGCAGTTTTCAGGAGATGAAAGAACAATAAGTCTTGCAGCCAACATGCTTGGAGAGAAGAACAAGAAACTACATTAATTCTCTCCATGGTAAGGTGGATGGAAGAACGCAGAGCGGCTTTTATGCCTTTCTGTGGTGATATCTGGATAAAAATTAGGCTTTTTATTTTTCCTTTGAAAATACTTGTGGGACTGCTTTAAAAGATATGCAATGAGATGCAGGCTTTGAGATTTTACTAGTTTTGTTATTGATCTAGGCAATAAACTTGAGAATATTTGAACTGATTTATGGAAACCCAGTAGGAAGCAGATGTCAACTCCACTTCTGGGAACTGAAACTACTAATTCAATAGCTTAAGTACAAATAAATAATGTGAAGCAATTTGGATAAACAACATATTTTTCAAAAACACGCTGATCCTCCCAACAGACAAAGCATACTGGAGAGGCGATTGCACCAAATCCGGTGAAGGAGTACAGCCAAACGAGGCAAAAAAGCATGAAGGGCAAGGAGGTATGTAAAACGACCGAGTATTGGTCAGGAAGGATCAGCTCTGTATACATTAGAAATTCCTGCATATTAGTAATGAACTTTGCTTTCTACATCAGTGATTTATAATACAAACAATGTTGTTATCAAAACAGGGGAATAAAGTTTAGAGTTGCAGCAGTAGCCAAGATGTTGGGTCCAGAAAATATCTTTACATTATTATGAGTACCGTGCTCTACCCATTACTATGGACAAAGTAGTGCTTCAGTATTGGTGCATTACCATGAACAGATCTTCCATGCATGTAAGTCTATTGCATTATGTACATGCATATGACATATTGCATACGGACTGCCATGTAAAGAACAGATTCCTATTTTAAACCAAACCAAAGAGTACATCTAGATTTCTGGGATACACAGACTTTTAAATGCTGGTAATCACCATGTGTTAGATAATACAGGCTGATGTCAATATTGAAATAACTTTATCTATATATACCCTTTCTTTAAGGAGAATGCCAGGTAGACTGATATTTGATTTCCAGTATTTACATCTTCATGGCATGGCTATCTCATCGTTTCACCAACTTGATTTTTGCAACACGCTATCCAGAAAGGTAAGCTTTTTTTCCTAATAGGCTAATAAAGCTGAAATTATTTGACCTAACCTCAAGTAATGTAAGTCAGAAACTGGCTAATTTAAATTACCGTATCTTCAACAAATATTTTATGAAAAATACCGAACACTGCAAAGATTACAGATTCTCAAATTCATACAGTTAAAATGAGGTAAAGCTCAGAAAGCAACAGAAACATTTAACAAAACTTTACACATTCTATACACAAGATTTAGAAACTATATGGTTTCGAGGTACAAAGATTACATGTTAAAAGTAATTTAAGGTAGCAAGCAGCTGTTGGAGGTAACTTCCCTACTTAAAGTTTTCTGTTTGACTTTAGAAGTGAATAGATCCTACTGTTTAATAAAAGAATTTCAAACATATTTTATCCTGTTGGAAAACACTTGTGAAGACCTAAAGACTTGCAAGAAACAAAAGTGGAATTTTTCTTTGTTCTTTAAATATTTGTTTTATTCTTAAAAAGGGGCCTCTATCTGTGAATAAAGCAGAGTGTAAAAGAAGAGAGGTTTCATAGTTTAAATTGAGCTGGACAAGATTCTGGATAGCGGCAGCTGAAATTCTAGTACCTCTTCAGTTGAGAGATATTATCCCTAAAAGCGTCTCATAATGATAGTTACTTATAAATGAGTCATCCTCAGATAGATACAGTCAGATAATTGTTCTCTGTTTTCTTTGGAAAACACTATGAACCTAGCCTTTGTGTAAACAATAACTTCTGTTTTTGTACTGTAACTCTGTTCTCTTTGTAAATTGTCCTAACAGTCAGTTAATTCACAAAGAGAGTGACTTTGGACTAATAAGGGTGATTTCACCTAATGAATCCAGGACCTTACTGTAGGCAACTGTGCCATTTTGATATTTATTAAGCACTAGTCTTCACCTTGTTAAATTGTTTTTGTCTCCCACTACTTCCATGGAAAAACAGCTTTTGTCTCCTTTGGTGGTCAGAAATGGTCAGAAACCCTCAGTTTTCATCCTAAATTTAGACAAGCCCAGTTTGTACTTACTCTTTATTTTGTCAACATTGCCATTTGGTTTTACAGCTCCTTGACGTTTTACACCCACTCCTGCCTGAATGAATTGTGTCCGCTGTCAGCCTTTGCCTCTCTGGGCTGAAAGAGGTGAAACTACCGTTTTCCTCTCATATGAGGCACTCTTCATTGCCCTGGTAGTCCTAACAGACTTTTCTCTGCACTTTAACCAGTCAGAATTCACCTTGCTTTAATGCTGAGTGACCACAGCAATACAGAATATAACGGTTCATAGAGTAACATGAAACTTTTCCTTGTCTGATATTTCTAGGATCAAATTTACTTCTACTCATCTGTGGCTTATTGTCACACTGGAAATTGCTGAGACATCCAGGTATTCCTCCTCCACTGTTATCTCTAACTGAAAGTCCTGAATAGAATTTTTTCTCATTAATCTATTTATAAACTTGCACTTTTACTGTCACTCTGTTTCTATAACTCCAGTCTACTGTATCATCCAGTTCATCTTTTCCTATATGATGCTTTGATCTTCCAGGGTTATTGGTGCTGTACTCCAACTATGTGTCACTTCACTGGTACACTCTTATTCTATGGTGAATACTAATGCAAGTATTATAGTGTTCACTAGTGACACAGATTTTGGAGGAAATCCATCAGTAACCTCTTGCTAGCCCATAGTTTCTTGTTTAGATTAATGGACCACTGGCTCTCCTTTACTCAGCTCCTTATCCTTATCCTTACAGCTAGGAACTAAATCAGAGTTAGAATTGGTTTAATGTAAAAAACTGCATAGCTAAGAACAAAACAAAATCAAACTTCAAAATCTTGACATGTCACATGACATTATGAGTGAGTCTGTAATGAACACATTATCCAAAGACAGGACAGTACTCTTTATTTGTATAGATAAATACAGCTAAAATACCTTCTCGAAAGAGGCTTTGATGACAGGCCTGTATTGCCAATGAAGTTATGTTGTTTTCACTACTGAATCTGGGGCACATTCTTTCAATTATTTTCAACATCAATTCAGCTTTCTATTTGCAATACCCATGTTTTTGGTAGGTCAGTTACCATGTAAAAGTATGTGCTTGCTTCATGGCATTTCTATTTGATTAAAGCCAGCTACACGTCTAATTCACCAAGAAGAAAAGCTAGCCTGGATTAAAATGCAGACAAGTGGAGAAGAAGTAGCAAGCACGTCATGCACAAAGACATCTTTGTTACTGAACATTTCATGTGGAAGAAAATCACCTTGCAGAGTATTTCTATGTCTGATTGCATTTTCATTAATAAGAACAGGCAAAAGAGATCACTGTAGCTTATGAATCTGGATAAAACAGTTGAGTGTGCTCAGAAAGTGCCTGTAGCTTTGCTTACATCTACACACAAAGGGTATTGTTGTTTCAGAATGGCTTTCATGTATTCTCTGTAAAATTAACAGAAACAAAAAAGTGAGAGTGGTTCATTAAACTTTAAAATATGATTAATAAAATCTTTCTCCAAAAGACACATGAGGAAGAGTGGGTTTATAGGCAAGGTATTATGTTACCAGAATGCCATTATTTTGAATTCATTTATTTTCTTTGGGAGGAGATAGAATATAGCTGTGGTATTTTAAGAGCTGAGATAGCTTGGTTTGCTTGCAATTTGCACTTTAGTAGGGTTTTGCACTTGACCTAAAAGAGGAGACATTTATTTAAATCGAAAGCTCTTTCAAAGCTAGCTGTGAATTACCCATTTCTGCATTATGATTCAAGGCTGATAAAGAGTTCTACTGTTTATCATGCAAAGTGTTTCCACGGTTCAAATTCACGAGTTTAGACGGAATACCATAATAATCTGAATTGAACAAAATATGAAACATCCTCTTCCACTGTATCATCTCTGATTCACAATAGAATGATCAGCCTCTATTCTTCCCATTGATGAATGACGATGCCAGTTTCAACGTTCCAGCATGCAACTGTAGGTGTTTTTCCTGTGCTACCTTGTAGGCTTGGCAGAATCTCTTTGTAGATGGGCCAAAACAACCTCTTCAGTGCATTTTATGTTCATTCTTAAGATTAACCTTTACCACACTGCTTGTTCTAAAGGAACAACCATTAAGCTCCTGATGTATTTTGACAACTCTGCCATGCCAATCAAAATCACTTCATTTTCCCCTTGTGTTACTTCGCCTATCTGTATTCCTCTGTTGTGTCTTGATTTTTACTGCAATTGTGAATTATCTGAGATAGTGATTGTTCTATACTTACTGTATTTAAGCAGTGTCCAGCATTATGGGGCACTGAGATCAAGACTAAAGTCTTGAGTTTCTATGGTGTGGTACCACTAACTATAATATATGAGCTGAATTGTTTCCCTGATTGCAACCTATTCAGCTCTTCCAGTCTTTCATATGACACTTTTAGTCCAGCTTCTTCTGGGCTGCGGTGATCTGTGGTCTTATTGCAAAAGTTTTATTTATTTTTTAACTTTGTGACAGAAGTCTTTAAAGTCTTTTGAGTCATCAGAGTTCCTGCGTTACAGCTTTGCCCCAATTTCAGAAATGCTGGAAATGTTACTTTCAGAAATTGCTGGAAATTTTTAAATTATATTTTGAGTATTTTTTCATTCTTTTTTTAGATTAATGTAATTATTATATCCATATATATCCTGTCCTAGTAAGAAAATTTAAGTTATTCACAAATATATCTTGGGCCTTGTACAAAAGAGGAGGCAGATTAGCAGAGCTAGAATGGAATAAATTAGTTTGCTACCCCTGATTCTGGAGTAGCTTTCCATGCAGACATTATTCTTAAATAAAAGTTACACTTATTCCAGAATAATTATTCTGCTCACAAAGCAGCACCGGCTCTGAGACAAAGCTGAGACTTCTAACACTTTGTAAGTTTATCTCTGAATTCCTGCTGTGCAGATGGCACAGTGGGCTGGGGAGCAGCAGGACGGGGAAGCAATAGAGGAGTTGGCAGGTTGGTGAAGAAGATAACAGGTGGCTTGTGAAGTGGAAGCAAGGTCTTTATTGCAGGCCACCCTTGTCTCAGGCAGAATAAAACTTTGAATTCAAAGCAGAGAGGTAGCCTCACATGAAAGCATATGCAACCTACTGGACCACATATTTGACTTGAAAGGTAGTTTGGGAAGTAAAGGAAAAGAATTGTGAAATTTTGGATGGCCCTAGGTAAAAATTGGAAATATAGAGGGAGGAATGGCTGTTCGAAGGGTAGCTACGCACTGAGGTGGTGGACCAGCACAAATAGAGGGCTGTGGAAGAAAAATACTACATGAGGTCTTCAGATGAGATAGTTTGGGTTTTTGTGTGTTGCTTTTTTTTTCTCCCCTCTCACCAAGCTTATCAAAGTACAGATTGCTGTAACAGCCAATTAAATTCCTTTTGCAAGTGGGAGGCAGGAGACAACTCAATTGGCAAGTGGCTTATCATAGTGTGAAGTGGGAACAGCTCATTCCGAGTCAAACACATGCTTTACTGCACTGTTTTATATGGAAGATTCTGAGAAGATAAAGCCATTTGACTCTTTTGTTATAGCAGTGTATCAAATAGCCTGGCGAGTGCAAATTGTAAAGAACCTTTGTGTGTATTTCTCACCTCCCACTTTTCAGGGGTTGATGACATGATTTTCCTTATTGTTAAAAGGGAACATACTTCAAGCTATGTGGTCAACTTGCTCTAAGAAAATAAGGTAAAATACATCTTACTTAAGAAAGAATACTTAAGAAGGTAAGGTGGAAAACAGTTTTCACTGAGCAGTACTAAGCCTTATGGGTAGCAGTCTGCTGATCAAAGGTTTATCTTCTCAAAATGTTCATTTTTGAAATGAACAATACTTTTAAGTGTTTGAAACTTGATTCATGAATAGCAGAGATATTCAGAGATCTGGTCCTGGCACATACTGATCACATGCATAGTAGCATTATAGTTTCTATTGTCAGCTCATCATCAGAATCACATACTGATAAGCACAGCTGGAGCACATAAGAGTCCCTTGTCCAATGTCTTGGTAGCCTTTGGGAAATCTCGTGTGAATTACTAAGATATATTTGAAGTAACTTAGAAAGTTATCAAGTATCTGACTTGCTCTGAAGTCATACATTTATACCCAGACATGTGCAAAGTCACTTACTGTAGTGCTGGATCTTTGCCCAGAAACTCGTTTTTGGAGAATGACTCTTGAGGTCTCATGCAGATAGTATGCTTATTGCACTTCTGTGTCCACTCTTTTCTCATGTTTTCTCTCAGACAGCTGGTGTTAACATCCAGACTGCATTAAAATAACTAGTCACATCTCAATTGCACAGGAAGTGTAATTTCATCTTCATATTAAATCATAGATGGTGACTTTATTAGGCATTGGCTTAGCTTTAGGCCACATGAACTAAAGTGTAGATTGCCTTACATGCCTGACAGGGTTTCCAAATGGATGAATGTGGTTGATAAAATGATGGGTTTAGCCACTTGAGTTCTGGGAGGAGCAACTTCAGGACTCAAATTCCTAGATCAAAACCAGAAACGAAGACTAAAGTAAAGCAAGCTGGTATAAAAGCCAACCAAACTGGACAAGACTACTCTGTGGTGACACAGAAATTAATAAATAAATGACCAAAGAATTATACATCTATAAAATGAGGTACTAAATAAGACTATTCCTGAGATGTGCATCCATTTTAGCTCTCCCACCAGACAACAGCTAATTGCGCTGGTGGCTGATGATCCTAAAATATACAAGGGTGTGCAGAGCCAGGCCTTCTATTTGCAATAGCAATTGCTTGAAGAGCAGCCTCCTAAGAAGAATGTTTTTCCCCTAACAGCTGGGTAACTCATACCTCACTGCTTGAAATCTGCAATACAAGTCAGTGCACTGACTTGCAGCCTTTAAAACTTGCATTCTTTGATGAAAAAATTATAATCGCTGTCTAGCATTCAGGCTCTATGGGTAGACTTGCTAAATAGAATGCTTGAAAGAGTGGTTTAGTTGTACTTAATTCATTGCTCACATTAATCTAGCATATACCACATCTGATTTTTCAAACAAAATCCTGTTATGTTATTTGTTCATCAAAACTTTCTGGTAATTGAAAAAATAATGAAAACATTTGGTGGAGGGAATCAGTCTATACATGTACACCTGAATGAGCTCTGAATTTGGCATTTTCACACAGGCAGGAACTTGGAATCATTATGGTTAGTTGTCTGAAATTGCTAACCAAAGGGAACACAAAACACAGTAGGAGGTTTGGTATGGAAAGTAAAAGAACTTAGGGCTGAACAGAAAACATCACCGTGTCTATGTACCTCGAGGCAGGTAGCACTGTGGAGAGAAGCTACAGTTAAGAGTTAGTGACAGAAGCTAAGCACATCAGGTCAAAAGAAGAATCAGTGGAAGTGTTGGGAGAACAACATGGCTAGGAGCTAGGCTGAAGTATTAAGAAGTTCATAGAGCAAGGTAAGGTCTAAGGTGGTAGATAATAGGCAAGGCTAGTGTACAGTTGAATATGAGACTCTGGTTTGAGTAAATGAGACTAGGGAGCAGGATCTGAAGCACGAGGTAGCCAAAAGTATGTGGAAATATGCAACCAATAGGGCTCACTTTTTCATGAGGTGGATAGGAGTAAATCATCTGTCAGGCATGCAGTCTTTCCTTCAGCTGATTGAATGTGTCGGGTCCTTAACGGATAGGAAGACTCCTGAGACCAGCTGTAGCACTGAAAATCTAATTGGAATTTACTAAGAATATCAAAGTACCTGTGTAGCTGGCTGCTGATCAGGATAGAGTTCTTACGACATCCATAGTATACCCATGCCAGTCATACTGTCCTAAAAAGAAAAGGAATCTAGAAGGTAGTGTATGGTATTGCCAGAGGTGTGGAATAGTTTCTGTCATAAACCAAACTAAATAAGCTGGGAATCATCAGGTGGGAAAATGTTTCATGCTATGTTTACTGATAATGGATATCATATACCGTTTTACTATCCATTGATTCAATATCATAAAATCTAGGTGACAGAGGTAACGGATCAAGAATAAAAATCTTGAAAGCAGGGGAAAGGCTAATAAAAAATAATATATATTGTTTTTCTAGCTCAAGAACTACAGGGGCCTGATGACATCATCAAGCAGCAAATTAAGAGGAAAAATACAAAAAACTTTTTCATATAATGCATAATTGAATTGTGGATCTGGCAGCCACAGGTGTTGCAAAGTCTGAAAATAGAAAAGGGACCAGAGAGGGATTAGACAATTTGATGTCTGATTGGTTATTCAGTGGCTATTAAACATAAAGGTATAGATAATACCTCTAGCTCAGTCACTAAACTGATGATAATCGGAAGTCTATAAGGAGGTGAATTACCCTTGAAAGTGCCATGTTTCTTATGCCTGCCTATACTCCTTTCTTAGGAAGAGCATGTTAGGATGGGTGGTATCTTGGTGTGATGTTAGATATCCACTCTTTAACATGCTTTGTTTGTCGCTGTGTTTCAGGAACACAGGAATTAAAATGACAAGGACATCTGAGGGGTTTATAGTTACATGCTTCAGTTATATACTGGGTTGGGGGGTTTGTTTTGTTTTGTTTTGTTTTGTTTTGTTTTTTCCTTTTCTCTGAGTGTTTTACAGATGACGGTATCCTTCTAAGGGGCAGCCAGATCAGAAATGCATCACAACAAAAAACAAAGAACCTGATCTATTCAAAGGATAGCAAATGTTTGCTGGGTTTCTGTTTTCATACTTAATTAAATGAAAACACTGTTAGAATTATAAGGTAGCAGTGCAGGGAGTAGTCATTGAGGAGATGGAAAACAGAAAGCAATATTTACCCTTTTTGAACCTGTACATATGAACTTAAAGCAGACTATTCTAGGTTCATCCCTAACTTTTGCTGTTACTTATTAGGTTTGTTTATTTCTTTGAACTTTTTAGTTTTGCTCGGTAAAGCAGTAAGTCATACCTAAATTTCATAGAATTGTTTGGGTTGGAAGGGACCTTCAAGATCATCTAGTTCCAAACCCCCTGCCATGGGTAGGCACAACTTCCATTAGACCAGGTTGCTCAAAGCCCCATCCAGCCTGGCCTTGAACACTTCCAAGGATGGGGCCTGCACAACTTCCCTGGGCAACCTGTTCCAGTGTCTCACCACCCTCACAGTAAAAAATTTCTTCCTAATATCTAATCTAAATCCACCCTCTTTCAGTTTAAAACCATTACCCCTTGTCCTATCATTACACTTCCTGATAAAGGGTCCCTCCCCATCTTTCCCGTAGGCCCCTTTCAAGTACTGGAAGGCTGCTATAAGGTCTCCCTGGAGCCTTCTCTTCTCCAGGCTGAACAACCCCAACTCTCTCAGCCTGTGCTCATAGCAGAGGTGCTCCAGCCCTCTTACCATCTTTCTGGCCTTCCTGTGGACTCCCTCCAATAGGTCCATGTTCTCCTTATGTTGGGAGCCCCAGAGCTGGACACAGTACTGCAGGTGGGGTCTCACATGAGCGGAGTAGAAGGACAGAATCACCTCCCTCGACCTGCTGGCCACGCTGCTTTTGATGCAGCCCAGGATGCAGTTGGCTTTCTGGGCTGCAAGTGCACATTGCCGGCTCATGTTGCTCTCAATCCATCCTCTGCCCAGTCTGTATCCCAGTTTTGGATTGCCCCAACCCAGGTGCAGGACCTTGCACCTGGTGTTGCTGAAATTCATGAAGTTCGCACAAACCCACCTCTCAAGCCTGTCCGGGTCCCTCTGAATGGCATCCATTCCCTCCAGCATGTTGACTGCTCCACACAGCTTGGTATCATCAACAAACTTGCTGAGAGTGAACTCAATTCCACTGTCCATGTCTCCAACAGAGATGTTAAACAGCACCAGTCCCAGTACTGACCCCTGAGGAACAGCACTCGTCACTGGTTTCTACTTGGACATCAAGCTGTTGCCCGCAACTCTTTGAGTGAGACCATCCAGCCAATTCATCATCCACCATCCATTTGTCAAATCCATGTCTCTCCAATTTAGAGACAAGGATGTCGTGCGGGACAGTGTCAAATGCTTTGCACCGTCCAGGTAGATGATGTCAGTTGCTCTTCCCGTATCCACCAATGATGTAATGCTGTCATAGAAGGCCACCAAATTTGTCAAACATGATTTGGCTTTAGTGAAGTCATGTTGTCAGGACGATCTGCTCCATAATCTTACTGGGCACACAGGTGAGACTTTCTGGCCTGTAGTTCCCCAGATCTGCCTTTTTTCCCCTTTTTAAAAATGGGGGTTATGTTTCCCCTTTTCCAGTCAGTGGGAACTTTACCGGACTGCCACAACTTCTCAGGTATGATGGATAGTGGCTTAACAGCTTCATCCACCACTTCCCTCAGGACCCACAGATGTATCTTATCAGGTCCCATGGACTTGTGCACCTTCAGGTTGCCTAGATGGTCTCAAGCCTGGTCTTCTCCTACAGTGGGTGGTTCCTCATTCTCCCGCTCCCTGCCTTTGCGGTGTGCCCCACTTCACTTGCTGATGAAGACCTAGGCAAAAATGTCATTGAGTACCTCAGCCTTCTCCATATCCTGGGTAACCAAGTCTCCTGTTTCCCTCTGGAGAGGGCCCACATTTTCCCCAGTCTTCCATGTATCACATGTACCTATAGAAGCTTTTCTTGTTGCTCTTGGCATCCCTGACCAGATTTAAATCTATCTGGCCTTCCTAACCTGATCCCTGTCTGCTTGGACAATTTCTCTGTGTTCTTCGCAGGTTACCTGTTCTTGCTTCCACACTTTGTAGGGTTCCTTTTTCTGTTTCTCCAGGAGCTCCTTTTTCATCCATGCAGGCCTCCTGGCATTTTTGCCTGAATTCCTCTTTGTTGGGATGCATTGCTGCTGAGCTTGGAGGAGGTGATCCTTGAATACTAAGCAGCTTTCTGAGCCCCTGTTCCCTCCAGGGCTGTATGCCATGGTACTCTGCCAAGCAGATCTCTGAAGAGGTCAAAGTCTGCTCTCCTGAAGTCCAGGGCAGGGAGCTTGCTTTGAGCCCTCCTTACTGCCCTAAGGATCTTGAACTCCACCATTTCATGGTCACTACAGCCAAGGCTGCCCTTGAGGTTCACATTCTCCACCAGCCCCTCCTTACTAGTGAGAACAAGGTCCAGCATAGCACCTCACCTTGTTGGGTCTTCTGTCAGTTGGAGAAAGAAGTTATGATCAACGTATTCCAGGCCCCTCCTGGATTGCTTATGCCCTGCTGTGTTGTCCTCCAACAGATGTCAGGGTGGTTGAAGTCCTCCATGAGGACCAGGGCTTGTGAACATGAGGCTGCTCCTATCTGTCTATAGAGGGCCTCATCTGCTTGGTCTTCCTGGTCAGATGTAACAGATGCCAACTGTAATGTCACCTGTCCCTGCCTGCCCTTTAATCCTGACCTATAAGCTCTCAATTGGCTTGTATCCATCCCCAGGTGGAGCTCCATGCACTCCAGGTGGTCTTTGACATAGGAGGTAACACCTTCTCCTTGTCTTCCCTGCCTGTCCTTCCTAAAGAACCAGTGTCCATCTATTTTAACACTTGAGTCATAGGAACCATCCCACCATGTCTCTGTGATGCCAATAAGATCGTAGCCCTGCAGGTGTGTGCGCGTCTCTAACTCCTTTTGTTTATTGCCCACGCTACGTGCATTTGCATAGAGGCATTTAAGTCGGGTCCCTGATGAAGCTGACTTACTGGCTGGAATGGCTGGAATTTAAGACTAAAAACATTTTAAATTTAAAAACTTTTAAAGTATATGTACAGTTCTTGAAATATATTGCAGTTATCAGCTGTCTTAGATTTTACCTATCTAATTGACTAGGTCTTTCTTCTGTCTTTCTACACTATGGCAGACTTCCAAGGCAACAAGAAGAAGAGCACTGCATCAAGCACTAAGTCAGAAAGGAGGAATACGAGGTGCTTTTTTCCTGTCCATCTTTTGTAAAAATGACAGCAGATTAAACTATTTTATTTTTTTTCAAACTTATTTTTCACCATTTTTCTTTTGGAAATTAATATTGAAAACTGACAAAGACATTAGAAAGCATGAATAGGTCTTAGTCATACATTCACATTATTTCCAAGTAATCCATAGATTCTCAATGTCATTAAGTTGCAAAAACTCAGAATGGTGATTCTGGGTTCTCCTGTGTGATGAACGAGATTTGTTTGTTTGATCTCCCATTAACATAATTGCAGCCTCAGGATATTAGGCAAATTTTAGTATCAGGCCCTGAGACCAACTAAACTGGGCGCACTGAAGTTGAAAACTGTGTCTTCACTGGAAGTGAAAGCTGTTGTTGTGCCTGTCCTTATGGCTTGCTTTTATTCCTCCACGTTGTTTCACTGTCATATTTTGTTTTCTGTGTACATCCTGCGTGAATAATTTGGGATGTATCTTTGAGTTTAAGCAATGTTTCATCATCTTCTTAATTCATGTCTGCATGAATTGTAATTAGATGGTCATCAAAATTCTACTCAGCCATACATTGATTATGTATATGCATATCTTCAGATTTTATTTGTAAAGTGATAATTTCTGGATTGAGAACATACTGACACTTATGAGTAATCACTGGGCTCCAGTTCAGCACTCCATCTGTAGTCAGCAAAACACTTAAGCATATGCTTAATTTTAACTTTAGCTCAGGTAAGCATGCGATTGCCTCCATCCAAATTCAGCAGAGCATTTTAAGTATATGCCTAAGTTTAAGCATATCCTTAAATCTTACTAAAGCTAAAATCAAACACATCCTTAAGTGTCTTCATGAATATGGATAACTACTGAATGAGGTTTGATGAAATTAACTCTGTTGGCCATTAAATAACAAGAAATGCCAGACCATGATTTCGTTAATGTCCTACAGGCAGGGAAAACATAACAGAGAAATTAAACAATCTATTTGTTTCTTGAAATTCTAAAAGCTAAACTGTGTACTGTAGAAGAACTGGGTGGGGGTGGTCTTTCTATCCCTTAAAGAAGACTGTATCAGTAGGAAATCAAGACTTCATTCTCAGTGTTCCATTAAGTTCAGAATGTTCAATAAAATTGTTTTATTCTTTAAAAAAGACATTTCAGATAATGTATCTAAATCTGTTTAAAATTACAAACGATAATGAGACCGAAACTGGCCACAGAAACTTAAAAAGAAAATGAGTAAACTGTATACAGGTGGTAAGGATGTTACAGCTTATAGCACATTCTCTATGATTTCGTTTTATTTTCAGTGCTGAAGTGTTTGATTCACATCACCATTCTTAGTTTCAGTCCATTTTCACTTTTGCTGCTTCAACCTCTACAATCTTTCTGCACTATTTATGTGAAAAGCTCTTTGCATTTTTTATTTCAGATCCTCTCCTATTGCAGTTCATGAAGTCTTTCAACAGTAGACTGTTAATCCTTTGCAGGTTAATATGATTTCAGTGATAATCCTTTCATTTGTTGAATTTTTAAGACATATAATCATTAAAGAAAATGCTTGACAGATTTTCCACTAAAGTAGTACAAAGCAGGTGGCATGTCTTTAATGTATATCGGTAGCACTTTATGGTGCTCATTTATAAAATTAAGTTTGTAGATGAAGCAAATAAGTCTAGGGTTAGTTATTGGTCTTTTCACTTTGGTATTACACTTCAAATCCAGTCAAGGAAAAAATATTATTCAAGGGTTTGCAGAAAAACCAGGATTAGAATATCTGTTTGAATATTCTTTTCACAATTCCATGGCTACTTTTTACCTGGAGTAGGGGTGAGTTTGGGTTCTGGCCTGATACTGCGAAGCATCAAGTGAAATACACAGAGGAAATGCAGGGTATAATTTAATATGTGAGATTTGCCTTCAGGTAGGACATAGGATGTAAATGGCACACAGGAGTTATTCCAGCTCTCTGTACAAGGTGAATTCTTGCCTTCATTTAAGTTAAACATATGACTGAAATACTCTTCCACAGATGGAACTGAAGTCTGTAATTATCTCACAATAATGGCACACATAAATCTCTTGCCATTAGCGTTTGTTGTTTGCTGTCGATTCCCAGCTCGCTGTCCATGACTGTCCTTTTCATTCAAACTCTTTACCCTCTTTTTTGTCTTCTTTTTCCTCTGATATCTCCCACATTGACTTTTTTGTAATTTTCCTGTTCTTTCACGCACACGGGTGAAAGAATAGACAGGAAGAGAAGGCACAGGTATTAAAATACAGTGATACCGACTACTCTCGTAAGCCACATTTCAGTTAAGATCTCAGAAGCAATGCTTCAAAGTTAATATACAAATAGCAGAAATGCTTTTTAGCTAGAGATCTGAAAAACATTCAGAGTTTTTTAAAACCTCTGTTTAAACAAATAGATAGCAAGTGTGGCCGATCATAGTAGGCTGAATTTTTGCTTTTATATACTGAAAACTCTTAGACACTTTAGGCAGGAGGGAAAGGAAGCAGACACCACAACTCTTTAGGAAAATCAGGTCCTGAACTTGGCAAACCTTTAGCTGATTTTGTCACATATTTGCAACCTTAAAGTGATTTGGCCTTTGCAACAGCCAAAATAAGTGTCCTTTAATCGCTTCCAACCTATTAACAGATGGGCAAACAGCTTTTATAAATGGGGCATACAAAATACTCCAATATCAGCCAAAACTAATTAGTAGCATTATCCGAACTGAGATTTTTAAGTGATGGAATAGATATTAATACAGATAAACTGTTGGTATGATAGAAATTCCTTTTCGAACATCATGCTTGGTATTTCTTCTGCTCTAGTATGTTCTAAACACGTATTAAATAAAAACTACTTTTTCCTGTTTAGCTATTTTCTTCTATTAAAACAAAAAATTTTTCTGTAAGAGTTATAGAGATAGTGTAACTGAGAGAAATCACATTAAGCAAGAGGTAGTTTAGTATGCATTTTTTGTGGCATATAAGAGAAAGAACAGTGTAACTTGAATACAACCTTAAAATAAATGAATCTTTAAGAACAGCACAAAATACTGATATAAGACATTATTTATACAGCAGTGCCAGAGCATATTAAATATGTCTTTACATAGAACTATTAATCAGAATATGTAAATTGCATGAAATTAAATTGCGAGATTATAAAAAAAATTGCCACATGTATAATTCAGTAGGAAGAGCCATTTAATGCATTGCCATCAGATCTGCAGCATGAATTTGATTTTACAAAGACATCTGTAGTGCAGACAGCTGCTGTACCTAACTGAGGATTTGATTGTACACTTGATCTTTCAAACAGCCACTTGTCCATATCTTTCATATCATATTTTATAACCATGGATCTGAAAAAGAATGTAATAGTTACAAAATCGGAATTGTTCTGAAATAACATTTTCATTAAAAAAAAAAATTAAAATATGTTGATTTTAGGAAGACCTTCTCTCCTTCCATCTGATTGTCCTGCCTTCCCCAAATAACCTACCTCTACCTCAACTTACATAGTAATTTGAGGATCTTGCTTGAAAAGTCAGTGTATATCTAGAATCTGAAATAAATCTGAAGACAATGCTAAGAAAACATTTCAAACATTTCTTCTTGTAAGATAGCACAACGGGACCTGCCCTCCTAACATAGATAATTGCCTCTAATAAACTTTTTCTCAAAATTTGGAAAAAAATAATCTATAGAAATACTGTATATATTCTATATAGCCATGGATCTAATAGGTCAGGTAGTTCCCTTCCTGTCCATCTGACATAACGTTGTTCCTTGGTCGTCAAAGACAGGGGATTTGATCAGTCCAGAGATGTAGCCCTTGGATATCCTCATGCTTCGCATGTTCTCATGTCTCAGAGTAGATAGGCATCACCTGCAAACTGGCTAGACCTGTCTAGAAACATTTGTGGTGATGAGTCCACTCATTCCCTCTGCAACCTATGAAACTGCAATTTCTTTGAAACCCTACAAGCAAATTAAAATGTTGCTGTTCTCGGGTAGAATCACTGGGGAAAAGAATAAATGCACAGCCTTTGCTGGTATGGAGCTGAATTAAGCTGGTAGAGGGTTCAATTCTTTTTTTCAATAGAAAAGGTTAGAGGGTGTACCGGATTATAAGTGAGTGGTGAAATTGTGGTCCCGTACTGTGAGGTTATATGAAATACCTGAAAGATTTTTTAGCCAGAAGAGAGATCAAGATTGATGGACAGATTTGTCTTTGTGGCATAGAGTGGAATGATGAATAAGTGCTACTGATATTTTTTTAATTATAAGAAGATGGTTTGATGAGAAATCCTGCAGGCTCTTGGCTAGAGGGAGAAAGTGCTACAGAATACCAGAAAATAACCAGTTTGAAATTTATCATCTAAGTTATTTTGTGTTAAAAAATTTAAAATATATTATAACCTCAAAACCAAAAACAAGCAAAAAAAACCCAGGAAAAGACAAGATCTTGAGAAATATTCAGATCTCAATTTCTCAAGCATGTTATCTGATCAGCACCTTGCTTAATTAAGACTAGACATCACAAAACATTTTCCTCTCAATTCAATGATATTTCAAGCAGATTGGTTTAGTCTTGGCACAATCTGGATGTGGTAAGTACAATTACAGCTGACTTTACAGCACACAGCTAGTTATGACCTTAACTATAAAATGACTATTTCTATTCACAATTGTACCTCCAGAATAAAAGAAAGCTTTAAATGTGGTTGATGAGGAAAATCTCAGTTATGTTTTGGTTTACGTTTCTGCCACTTACACTGCTTGAAATGCAAAATTTAGCATTTTGATTATTTATCATATATATTTTGATCATTTTCACAGTTCGGATATAGTCAAGTAATCACACAGGAGGACTGTAGAGATGAAACTTTGGAGAGTTCCTTTCTACTCATTTTGTATCAAGACAAAGTTGAGAGCGTTCAGGGTTTTAAAATTACTTTTAGTAATTTTACTGTAGCAAATACATGTACAATTCAGGTTATTGAATATCTTGGCTTTTCTGGTGTTTCTGCTATCTTGTTTTGACAGGAAAATCTCCAATACAGCCTTTCCTGGTGTGTTCCTATGAAAAGGATTGGTTTCAATACTTTTCTATGTTCTAGGAAAATCTTTCTTTAGGGGGGGAAATTTCCTGGCAACTTAGACACTTAAAGGTTTCGATGTGTTTGTCTGTTATAGTTCGTACTATCAGTTCAATTGTAAGAGCTGATAGGTAAGTTATTTTTTACAAAATGTGACTTTTTGTGGTCTTCATTTTGTAAAAAAAACTGTACAGTTGAATAGGAATTGAATATGTTAACAAAGCTTAAAATAATAACTTAATCCTTATAGTTTACAAAGCCATTGGCATTGCGCAGATCTACGCAGCTGCAGCAGAACAGTTGGCAAGCAGATTTGGATGCTAATTCTGTAATTGTAGATGATAAGTGACCAACAGTTCCTTTTCAATCTTTGTAGGTTATTCATGTAAATAAAAGGATTGTATATGATTCTGTAATTATTTTAGGTGCACATTACAATTTGTCTTCCAGAATTTTGATTCATAGTTCAAGCATTTGTCCAGTAAACTGAAGAACAAATCTTCTGTGCTTTAATTTCTAGTGACAAACGTCTTGACCTTCAAACTCAGAAGAAGGTGAAGAAAAATGTGTCTCACCTGGAAGTCTTTGAAGCTCCTTGTGAGAGTAGAAAACATCCTAGCAGTAGAGAAGCACTTAAAGCAGTCATTTGCATTCAAAGATATGTGAGAGGGTGGCTTGGACACAGGGCATTCAAGAGAGTAAAGATTAAGGTAATGTCTTGATTCTTTAATCCATGTACCACATATTCTAGTTGTGTAAAAATTCTTGATTATTACTATTTTGCTGTGAAAAAAAACCCATGCTCAGCTAGTCTGTCATGGCTATTTCAGTGATCGCAGGTGCTCTGCTGGGACCCATTTCCATCACTTGGTCTCAAGAAGGCTTTTAGAAGAGAATGGCCTGTGTGACGTTTGATCCCTTTGCCTTCAGAGAATCTTGGTGTACATGCATATTGTACTGGTAATTCTGGGGCTTACAGTTTTTCAGGTAGAGAAACAGGCTGTAACTAACAGAGTGTTTATTGCACTTTCTTCTCCCACTCTGTTTTAAGTTTCAATTACTGAAAAAAATTATGGATTTTATAATATAATTACTGTTTTTCATGTTTGTCATCTAGTACTGCTAAACGAAATGCCAGTTCCTGAGAAATGACATACTAGAATGCTGTAATATGCACTTTTGCTTTCCGTCTCTGAGTTTATACCAAGTTAAAAGAGCTTATGCACATTGCAGGTTAAGTGCTCATGGAGGCTGCATAACCTCAGTTAAGATACCTTTTTTCTGGTGATATCTAAGAAGTATACCATAAGAAAGCTTGTACTTAATTCAAATAAGTGGGTCAAGTAGGAACTAAATAATCCATTAAACAATCTATTTTATTAGTTTTCCAGAATCCTAAAATAGGGTAAAAAAAATCAGGTCATATTATTTGGTAATCATCAACCTTTAAAAATATTCCTTCACTTTATGTACTGGAGGAGAGGGAGGTTTTGCTGCTGATATAATTAATGATGAGGTAAGACAACATTTCTAGATGTCTCCTCCTGGGCTGTAGGAAACAAATATGTATTTTTCTTCCCATGATATAATTTTGATGAAAAAACAGAATGTGGAACACAGTTTCTCTCCTTGCCAAGTTTCACTGTTCCACTTTTCCTCTTCTGAGATACAGAGCCTTGTCTTTTCTCCAAGACTAATTATGTGCAGATAGTATTTCACATAGTTCCTGATCTACTTCTGTAATTTGGGATAAAATGTATTTATCCAAAAGTAGTTTTATCCAATCACCTTTGGAAAGGATCATCCCTTATCAGCAGCATGGAGTAATTGCTTTTATGTATCTGTCCATATAAGTTTACAGGAATGAAATTTGTTCTTACTTTCTTTTAAGATTTTCTTATATGCTGCACACCTCTTAGTTCTACCTCCTCGTTTGTTTCTTTAGTCACCCTTCAGTTATTTGTTACAGTAGTGAAAGTGAAACATATCTGTAATTATGGTGTACAAGTCATCCACCATTTCTACCAGCAGTTGTAAGGTACTACCATAAAATTATAGCCGTCATTAAATGTTGAGCTGCTGTTTTGGGTCTTTCTACCCCACTTTGGTATTTTGAATTAGAGGAGTGGATGGACAAGAAAAAAAGTAAGTCATCCCATTTTTTAATAGAATTATCTTTTATTTTCATTTCAGTGCTCTGTCTATTCTCGAGGAATATTCCATGTCTGCAACACAATTATTTCAAGGTGATTTTTGGTGCAAGGAAGATTTCATGTCTCCATATGTGCAGCTGCATTGGTAAGATGTCATTCTGGCACTACAGAACTGTATGATTTAGCTTGAATAAAGAGGTTGTCCTGGTCACTTGATGAGGAGATTAATTATTAACTATTACCATTAACTACTTATCTCTTGCATGCTGCGCTTTGTGATTGTGTCATTGTGTTGTGGTTCTTAGATTGTAACTGTGTTAACTATTAAATGATGGACAGTGGCACAAACTGTCAGGAAGGAGGATTTGTAATGAGATAGTAGGTGAGCAAGTGCAAAACTGAGTATCATCACAGTTTTCTTAACACTTTATCCTTTTTATTCATTCTTGCCAAGATTTTTTTTCCCTAATATTATTGCCCTGTTCTATTTTTGAGGGATTGTGTGGAAACTGAATTGCACTTAAACATCTCCCATAATGAAATAAATAACTTGTATGTTTAGAGAACCTCTTTAAAGAAGATCCTTTTGCAGATTTTTTTGAGCAATCCATGTATTGTAAATTTTATTCATGGAACTAGTTTTCATACCTGCTTTGGTTTCCCCTGTTTCTTCATCAGTTTGGTGGCTCACTGTACAGTCAAACGAGTGTGGTAGAGAAGTATCATGAATGGAAATATTTGACATGGTTATGATTTAGTAGTAATTTAAAATTTATTAATGATCCAAGGTAGATCAAGAGTTAAGTTTTAGCAGCACTTAATCATTAACCAATTTAAGGATTTACAAGATGATTGAACAAAATTGTACAGCAACTTAGTTACAGATTCGAAGATGGCAAGTTTCACACTAACTTATTATAAGATATCCTAATATATACATATAAGCACAAACATACAAGCTCACAACACCTAAGGGGTCACACACACACCTAAACCTGAGTTTTAACTATTAGGACAAAACGTCCCTTCACAATGGGCAGCTCTAATGAGTCGACGCGTCCCTGTTTTACACGTGCATGGAAAAATATTTGGATCCAGTAAAATATAAGAGCATCTACGCTTGTAAGAGCTAATGTGTATATAGAGAGGTGGATGAAAGAGAAGCAAGCCTATAGTTCAAATTTCCCTCTTCAAGTTTAGAGCAAATACTCACAATACATCGGCATTTCTCAGCGGGTGATAGCTGGGACTTAATGGGGAGTTGACTCACCCTGGCCTTCCAGTCCTCGAGGTGTTTGCCTGAGCAGCATCCCAACTCAGGGGAGACGCTGGCCACAGGCCACTGTGATCCAGGAGAGCTCAAAGGGTCTCGCTAGAATCTCTACTTATAGGGTCCAGGATAATTGACTTTCATCAGGTATTTTTCCACTCCGGCCCAACTCAGATGATTAAATACTCCAGTACTTTCCATCAGTTGTGCAAGTCCAGAACTTGCTAGGTCTGCAGGTTCTAGTATCATCTCCCTTTGGGCCATGATCCAGGTACAGATGTACTAGGTTGTCAGGGAGCGATAGTCCCAGGCGATAGGGGAAGCAGGAGCCAGGTGCGTTAAGGGAGTGCCTTAATGCTCTGGTCCTTTATCTTTTGCAAGTTATGCCTGACATATCCTAGGCTGGTATGCAGCCCAGGGGCAGGGAATAGCACTGAGTACTGAGTGTCCAGAGGGAGTGGGGGGTTGCACCACCACAAGAAGACAGATGTTGTTCATGCGTATGGTAGAAAATTCATGGACACACACAATAGCATAAACAGCAATAGCCAGGAGAATCATAAATGACAATAGCTTGAAGGCATAATCAAAAAGGCACAGACACAAGGGCTGCTTCTCCTGATACATAAGCAGAGAAGTGTTGAAAGAAAAGGAAACAGTTGACTAATACCAAAACTGCCTGTTGCTTAGCTCCAGATGCTCTGCTCGCTGTCTTTTGTGTTCTTCTGAATGTTTCCATTTGTGTAGTCCTTGTCGCCCCAAGGGTTATAGAAGATACTAAGGAAAATAAAAAGCAGTTTAGACTGCAAAATTTAGTCCAAACTTCCTTTTTGTCTGATCTATTGCCCTTCAAACTCCTCTTCCAGAATAAGAGGTGGCCATCTCATCACAGAGAATATTTAAAATTAGATGAGAGTGTACACTGAAAATAGTTTTTCTGATGGGAAAAAGGTGAGAAAAAGTGAGTTAGTATGAGTTTTCAACCATGTATCAAAACACAATAGTGCAAGTTGGACTTAGGTGACGATTTTCATACCTAAGGGTTAGAAATGTACTGCTTTTTTTTTTCTTCTCTCCTTCAAATAGGCATTAGCATTCCACAGAAATAAAAATGTGCCACCCATTGAATACTGGAATTAGTTTCTAATTGATTCTTACCCTTTTTGGGTTTGATACATATTAATTGTTTACATCTCTATTCCCATTTCCATTCAGTCCTTTGATTCTGCATTCATAAAGCTTGATACTTCAGTATAAAGTAGGAGGATTGTAATACTTAATTTGAACATATTCAGTGAGTATACTACGCGTTCCCTCCAAATGCTTTATTGATGCAAATCGTGTAATCTGAAGATTCATTACATAGTCTCAGTTTTGACTTCTAAATTCCATAATCAGGTTTTGTATTCCTACTATCACATAGGAAAAAAAATAATGAAATATATATATATATAAAAAATCTGATTTTCCCTGTATGTTAGAAAAAAATATCAATACAACTAATTAATTCCTAAAACATTATCCATATCCTCCTAAAGAGGTATATTCTTATCCTAGGCTGCATAACTCATAACATACTGTCTATTGCTGGCTGACTGAAAAGTTTGTACCACTCTTCATATTGTAATCAAATGCTGGTTGATGGTTGAGTCACTGATGCTTTAATAGGAAGTCTTAAATTTATACCTTGAAAGCTTCTGTGTTCATGGATGTGATAAGATGTTGCAGCCCAATGTATTGTCTTTTTTTGTTTTATTTTGTCTTTATGGTCTTCAAAGATTAGAGTGCAAAAGGCAGATGCTATTTTTCTGAAATGTTCAATTGACATTAATTTGCTTTGCTTTGATGAAGACAGAAAGAGACATGTTATAGATGTTCATGCATAACATAGCGTGTAATATGATTTACATATTGCTGTTAACCCTTACTGGAAAACTGGTGGTTTTTTTAATTAGTAGTAAATCAGCTAGACTAGTATCCTCTGTCTCTCCGGGAGGAAGATTTACAGAATTACACCAATTAATGAAAAATCTGTGAGCTAGGTAGATCAGCTGAAATGTTCTCTGGACATGAAAGTATAGGAGACTGAGAAGTTTTTTATTTTTAATCTGTACTTTTCCTCCCTGAGCTGTACAAAATAAATCACATAACACCTATCTCTGAGTTAATTTATCAAGAAAATAATTGACCGTTAGCCTGCCAGTATAAGCCCTCCTTGTTCTTTTTTTAAGTAGCTGTGGCAAGGCATCTATGGGCATTTCCAGTATGATAACACTGAGGACAATGTCTTATGCCGTGAGTTTTCCCCTTGCCTTTTATCCTAGGGGGACCAGTTTAATATACTGCTTCAGGTAGGCAGAGCATATCTGCCGAGTAAAAAAGAGTATTAACCACTATAATTATCTACTTACCTCGACCTCTTTCTACCAGCCTAGTTCCGCAGAGTCCATCACCCTTCCATATTAAAAAATCCTAATATGGGCAAGAGATGTTTTTCAGTCTAACTGTTCCCCTTTGCATTTGATAAGGAAGATGTGTGAGTTTCACTTTGGTGCAAGAGTAAGTCAGGAGCAAACTACCCCGTCATATGCATAGGCCTAAGTTTTCATACAGAGTTTATCAAACATATTAACTTCTTAGTATCAAAGAATCATAGAATACCAGGTTGGAAGGGACCTCAGGGATCATCTGGTCCAGCCTTTCTTGGTGAAAGCACAGTGTAGACAAGATGGCCCAGCACCCTGTCCAGCTGAATCTTAAAAATGTCCAATGTCGGGGAATCCACCACTCTCCTGGGGAGATTATTCCAATGGCTAATTTTTCTCATTGTGAAAAATTTTCTTCTTGTGTCCAATCGGAATCTCCCTAGGAAGAATTTCTACTCATTACCCCTAGTCTTTTCCATGTGACTCCTTTTAAAAAGGGAGTCTCCATCTTCTTTGTAGCACCCTTTAAATATTAGAACTTGACTCTGGAGAAAATATTTGTAAAAAAGAATAAAAGATTCTGAACAAAATAGTTCTAAAAAAACATCAGTGCCTAATAACTTATTGTAAATATGTATCTGATGGAATCTTCTGTTCTTCAGCTTATGAAATAATGTTTTCCAAGAGAGAGTTTGACAAAAAGATGGACAGAAATGGTCTGCCTGAATTTTTGAGAAACTGTGGATATTCCATACCTGCTAGTGGAACACAGCATGTCTTCCAGCTGGTCTGTCCAGGTAAGTGGTTTCCTAAAATAACTTTGCAATGGTACAAAATTTCAACTGCAGATGCTGCAGGCCTTGGGTTTTTTGTTTGTTTGTTTTTTTCCTTGCATAGGTAAAGAAGCTACTCTTCTTAAAAGCATAGTCAGCACAAACCCTACCTGATGTTGATGATCTTTTTCAAAACGGAGCATTTTATCATTACACTTGAAATAAAGTACATTTTCTAGAGTTCCACTGTGTCTAACAATGTTGGAATATAATCCCATACTACCTTGGAGTATACTTAAGAGGGCGTAGAGCAATTTTGTGGCAGGTCTGCACTTGCAGATGTCTCCAGGCAAAACATTTGCCCACTTTGTAAAGCCAGTGGTGCTTGCCTTCCAACATCCTTAAACAACTCAGCCCAACAGATTTTTAAAAACATTCATCTATGAATGTTTGTAAATAAAATAAGATGTCACAAGGCAAGAATCAAGCTATCCTGTACTGTAAACAGGAGAGAGATCACTACCCTTTAAAAACAGAAATAAAACTCTAATCAATTAAGCCCTTCAAGTAAATCGAGAGTCTCATCTTGCTTCTGGCTTTTCTTTATCCCAGGGCCATCAGTGGAGGAGTCTGCAATGTTTTGCTCTTAGTATAGAGCAGCAGCAGCAGCTCCTGGGTGAGACTTAAGGAGGCAGACTCTTTGGGCACGTCACGAGTTGAGGTGGGAAATGCCACCTGAAATTTCTCCTTTGGCACACTTTTATAGCACACTTGGTTTCTACTGACATACGTAGGTACTGTGAACCAAAGCTGGTTTAAACATGAATTTATATTACCGTTGTGTCTTCCTAAGTTTGATGGTCATCACAACTGGGAGATCCTTATGGACGGTCTTCTTCTTTGGAGGTTATGGTTAATTTTATGTATCGGCGATTCCAAAGAATGCTTTTAAAGTACAATTTTATTTATTGAGAGAAACCCATGCTTAATTGATGCTTTTGATTTGTTAGTGACCTACATCTTTTAATCATAATTTTTTGTATGCTTTCTTCTAGCCAGCTCTCTGTTCAAGCTGCATCTTTGAGAAGGTGATCTGTTTGAGTGTCTGACCACACATCATACTTGCACATTATCTGCTTCTCAGTGTTGGCTCCTAGTAAATGCGATTAATTTCTCATGGAAAATCATGTATTACATGTCATTTAGGTCACATTCCTAAGACAGTGTGAATAAGACCAGGTATTTTTAGTTGTTTGCTCAGTCCCCATCGCTATGGTAACAGGAGATTTTATGACTGTGAGACAGATTTCTGTCTTATATCCTAGATTTGGGAGACTATTGCTACTTTTCACTGTGTTCACATACAGACTAGGAAAGGTTCATGCTTCCCTACTCATTATTTAATTTATACGGGGTCTCTTAGCTATGAGGTGTTATCAAGGTTTGTTTTGCCATTTGAGGCAGTGTGTAGGCTTCTTATTTATTTCGAGTTCAAAAATCTCCCAAAGTATGAATGTGTAAGTGATGAATAATTGCTGAAACATGGAGATGTGCCTGTGTCTAAAGGGCACCTGTAAAATGATTTCTAACATGGAAGCATTTTGAATAAATGGCACTTATCTGTAAAGTGCCCTCTCTTTATCAATTTTATAATACAAATGTCATTTTTTCTGAAGATAAGTGATTAACAGAGTATAACCTTGCTAAATTGCCTGGGAGAGACACTGCAACTGGTTGAATGTTTTGAATTGCTGAATACTGATTTGATGCAACTGTCTTCTGTGCCAGTCCAGAGCATCTCTTACCATCATACTGCCTATTCAGAAAATGAAAGATAAGGAGGGTGGGGGTGGGGGTGTATGTGTCTGGGCAGAATGGTGGAGAGATCTACTGGTAATTACTATAATGAGCTTTTTTGTGTGAACATAGCATACTGTATGGCCATGTGACTGATCCAAGGAAGGTTAAAACAAGAAAAGAGACCCTGGCCTCGTGAGTATTTAGTATGAGGACAGGGGAAGAAAAAAAGATCCAGATTTTCTCTTGAAAATTTTTCTGTCTTATTTTACTGTTAGTGCTATATTTTTTTTTTTTTTCTTTTAATGACTCTAAACGTTGCTGAAAGCACAGGGCCTCTGAACATAAGGGCCCAGATATTAAATGTCCTGTCACTTTTCCATTTCTGGTAATGAAATGATGAGTACTGTCTTTGACTAACAATAATTTAGGCAAGAAAACTTGCAGACTTTTTATTTTACAGGTTCTCTTGAGAGTTTTAATTAGATCAGTCATACATAAATACAAATATGATTTGTACGGCATCTGTTTATTTGATATAAAGGTTAGACACCGAAGATAAGATAGTAAAATTATCTGAATAAAACAAGAATATTTGTAGCAAAATGCTAATATTCATCATTATGTAACAGAGCTTGCTGTCAAAATAGGAAAGAAGACTATTTGTTATAAAATACCTGCAAAATGTGAATTAGAAATATTAGGTGGAATAGAAAAAAAATTGAATATATGGAAGGCTAATAGACATACTGTTTTGAGTCTCTGTGTTTATACAAGCAAAGGTAATACCAAATGATACTATAGTAATGACATTGTTGGGTGCCTGGAGTGGACTTACGGGTGCTGAATGGAGGCTTATACAGAAAAACATGTTCGTGATTTCCGTTTGAAATCTGCTTTTTAACTTCCGGGGAACAAAGTGAGCTTCATTAAGGTCAAATGAATTTAACCACAGGTCATTCTCTAGATGGGAAGTGGTTCAATCACCATGCCTGGAGGTATTTAAAAGATGGGTAGATGTGATGCTTAGGGACATGGCTTAGTGGTAATTTTGGCAGTGTTAGGTTAACGGTTGGACTCGATGATCTTAAAGATCCCTTCCAACCTAGACAATTCTATTCTATGAATCTATTCTATGTATCTATATATATCTTGTTCCCCACAGTGCGAGGAAAAATAAGTGACTGTGTTACTAGCTAACAGATTGCTCACTGAGGAGTTAGGAACTGACTAGAAATAATTGAATGGTTTTCTATCAGTGGTGAGGTTTAGCTGCTAGTTTCAAGAAAAAGCCAATTAAAATTAAGGTCATAGTGCAGTGATTTTTAGATTTCATACACAAGTAATGATGCTATTTCATCATATTTCAAACCAATTTGTGCTGCTACTTCATTCTGCTATTGAAAAGCAGAGTGCCATGCACTATGCAGTCAGGAGAAAACCTCAGTGCAACGCTGCTGGTACTTTGTTTGAATAAAATAGGAATAATAGAGGTAATGAGCCAATTAATTTTGGCCATATGCTTTGAAGTATCCATTGAAATCATACCTAATTGTTATGAAAAACATCTCTTTAAATATTTTTCAGAAAGCAGTATTGCAACCTATGTTTATATATACTTTTTTTTCTCTCATTGATTCAAAGTGCTACATGTTCTATTCAGGTAAATATTTATGTTAAGTTCAGAGGAACTATGCATTTATGTAGGTTAGATACAGGGACTGCTAGTTATTTTGCTTCTAGATTTGCCGAAGGGTCCAGCAGTAATATCTTGTTATTTAATGCATTCTGCTGTCACTGGAATTACTACAATTAATGCTGGTTGAGACTGGGTTAGGTAAATAGTTGTGAGCTGATCTTGGTATCTGTTGTTAAGGCAAACTCTTCACAGTTGCAGCATCCTGGTAATTGGAGTATTTTCAAATAAAATGTAAACACAGTAAAGATTTTCTCTGCAATTGGTCCTTCTGAGCTGCCTCTACTAAAAACCAAATTTTTCCATCTTCATATTTGTGATCTTAATAACTAGTCTTGTATTTATACTAAGTATCCAGTGTTTAGGCTAAGGATACAAAATATCACATATTCTACTTGAATTTGAATCATTGCCCATAAGCCATCTCAATTTATATCAGCCTTGCCTTATTACTGGTTGTTCTACATTTGCGGGGAGGTAGTAAATCATCTCTTCATCTAAGTACAGAAGTGTCCAGAATTTTCATATATTTAAATTTTCATATATTAGTGGAAGGTAAGGTTTTTTACAGGAGCTTTTAGGTTGCAGACTGGTCTGGCTTGATTTGAAACAACAAATGACAGTGCCAAACAATGAACTCTAACAGACAAGTCAAAGCAATGTGTCTTCATTAAAGTCAATGCCAATTCCCTTTCAAGCTGCAGACAGGGAGGGGAGATGCAGGAGGTCCCTGGGGAATGCCTCCTTGCATGAAGCTAATAGAGGGTAGTAGAGCAGCCCCACACTGCCCTTGTCACAACCTGTGGTTCAGAGCTTGACTCATGCTGAACCTTCATCAGCTTTCAGTCCCACTGGGCTATTCCATGATAACTGGAGCCTGTTACTGGGGCTTTTGGAAAGCTCTCATGTTTTTGGAGATCGGCACTGACTGAAGTTTCCCACAATGCACCCTGCAGTTATTTTCTCTCTCAATTCTTTCTTACTGTGTTTCATACTTGTAACACTTTATGCATAAATTTTTAAATATAAACAACACCTAATAGCAATTTCTGCTTCAATCATGCCAGAAAAGCCTTATTTATAGAGCAGGACCCTTCTGTGTTGAGTACCATGCACATTCTGAAGAAAAATTTGCTTGCTGCATCATTGATGGGAAATAAAATCTTACAGGACAAGCAACAGGAAGCTGTGAATACTGTAAGAGGAACAAAAGTGTAATAGCTCTCATGCAGAACACAATACTCGGGAGTTTCTTTCATTGTACTGTTATTTAATAATGTTCTCCACACCTATGTGGTAATGAGCCCTGAGGCAGACGTAAGCTATCATTATGACCATTGAAGCCAAATACAACATCAAGAAATTTAAATTCCACCATGGAAGAACTCTACAAGTGAATTAGTGATAATGAAGAGATGCATTAATAAAATGTCTTAATAGAGCTATTGCAAAGCTTTGCATTTCCTACATAATTGTTGCCAGATTAAGGCTAAATGCAAATCTGATCTAATGATCCCTTCAGGTCTTAAAGACTCTGGATCATTCACTATCAACTGCAGCAAAAGGAAATAAAATACATATAGTATACCCCTCTCCCTGTCTGCTAATTCTCTCCCAAAGGAATTACAGATTAATATGAGTTGAAAAGGTTAAAGAATTCCCACAACATCTGGAATGTTTGTCAACAAGCATGCAAGGAACCCTGCTGGATCCAAATGCTATCTAGTGAATGTTTGTCCACAAGCATCCTTTCTAACCTACCACATATATACAAACATAAGCCTGTGTTTCTCTTTTTGTTTTTTCCTTTTAAAGGAAGGTAAACTTTGTGCTTAAGAACTTAATTTGCTTGGGTGTTTTGCTGTTAGCATATCCTCAGTGTGCTCCTCCTGGGGTTGGCAAATTGGAACAGGAAATTCAATTTGGGTTCCCCACGCAGCCCAGAGTACCCTAGGCCAGCCACCAACCTTGTTTTAACATGAATAAAATATTATTTCTTTTTGACAGTAATAATAGTCCAAAACATCATTATGGATTTATTAAGATGTTTTGATAATAAAGTTGAGACCTAAACAAAATGAATGACCTAATTACTTGATGAAGAGAATTTTTTCAAGTCTGTTCACGTTTTGCATCCTATTTAGGATCATTCTAAAAACCTACTTTGGAACAACAATGCAACTATCTGAGAAGTAAATTTTCTCCTTAAAGTTCTCCTTTGCTATGATGTCTACAGAATAGTTGACAACTGTTGAACTAGTAGTATGCTGACACTGCTGCCTGTCATCCAGACTGATGCTGTCTTATTTATATTCTCCTGTCTTGTCTCTTCCTCTTATATCCAAGCTATAAAATCTTGGACTGGCTTTTTGTTCCGTATGTGTTAGAATCTGGCACCGAGGGTCTTGTTCTGTGCCTAGGGCTCCTAAGCACTATCCTAATGCTAATAGAGTGTACAAATAATGATGCATTGTCAAATCTGCTTTAAAGAAAGTTGGGGAATTTTTAAATTTAAATGATGGCACTTTTCTACACCGATATAGACAGAGTATAAGTCCTTACATTTGACTAGTTTTCTATGCCAGCTATGTCTCTCTACTCCCAAATATGGGAAGGACGATACCTATCACAGTGAATCCAATGGCAGGTGATGAGTGGGAAGCACAACCGAATTGCAGTACTTATCCATCAATGTACGGCCAGTGGTGGAACACCGAAGAGTGTCTATGTTGATCTGACTGCTTCTGGGGCCATCTGGCTGAAGATTTGGGAGAAAGGATCTTCTCTGGGCCAGCATATTTCATTGCAAGTGCTTATCAAAAATAAACTCTTGACTGAAGGGTCAAGAGGGGTGTAATCTCTTGACTGAAGCTTAGGATATTTTTTCCCTGCTCTCTCTAATAACACCATTTAGGATCACTGCAATAGAGTGGCTTGATCAAGTAGACCATCTTCTCTCTTAGCACTTTGGCCTGTCTTGGCCCAGAAGAAGAATTTCATCAGACAACATCCCTTTCAACCTGGCAGTTTGTGTTTTCATTAGCCAGCTACAGGGAATTATATTTTTATATACATATTAGTGGCTCAGTTTGTTAATACATTTCATGCAATAATATCAAGTGCAATTAATTCACTTGATACAGTAACACATGCATTTTAAAACCTTTCTAAAGGTGTAAGTAGATTAGCATGTGTGCCACACTGAAATGGTTAACAAGTAACCATAATGCTGCTTTGTCTATTTTGCATTTGTGGGCTCTTTATGTAGGAGATTTTCCAACTCACCAACTGGTGCATGTAGGCAGTTCCCGTTTCATTATTATGGACAAACATGGAAGTATTGCAGCAGTGTGCACTGACTGATTTGTCTCCAGCTCACCCTCATCTGTCTCTGGCCTCAAGTTTTCCCTTTGCTGTGGCTAGATCCTGTTCACCTGTTGAGATCTCTGACTGCTAGTGTGTTAGTATCCACGTGAAGTAATAAATGAAGTGCCGTCATTAAGAGAACTCATCAAGTTCACTTGTGTCTTAATTAGCTTTTAAAACTTTTTTTTCATGTAGAATTCCATTTTAGTTTCTTAATTGGATGAACTGCTCTAGAAGGCCCACCAATACTGGTGGAGCAAGTTCAGTGCCTCTTATGCCTGAACGACAGCATATCTGTTAAAACATCTCAGGATGACGTTTGCTCTTTTTTGCAATTGTGTTAACTGCCGTTCTGTTTCTTGTCCTCTATAACACAAGTCTTTACTGCTGCCTAGAGAGTTTCCCCCATTTTTGAGCATTTGATTATTTCTTTCCAAGTTTACTACTTTGCATTTGTCTTTATTGAATTTTATCTTATTGACTTTGGGCAGTTTCTCCGATTTGTCTAGATAATTTTGGGTTCGACTGCTCTCCTCTAAAATGCTTCTAACTGCTTCCAGCATGGTGTCATCTACAAGTTTTATAAGTGTCGTCTCTATTCCATTATCTTAGTAGTCAGTAATGAAAATATTGAATAGAACTGGACTCAGGACAGACGTCTCTGAGACCTTACTTTATACTTCATCTCAGCTTTGACAGGAAAGTATTTATCCACCGTTTGAGTAGGATATTTCAATCCCTAATAAGAAAAAATGAATCAGCGGAAAACATGAGCTTAAAGATTAGGTAGCTATTAAGAGATTCACAAATTCTAGCATAGAATAGCAGTATGTGGGAGAGAAATTGAATGTTCACCATTTATTGCTACAAATATGTCTTTTACATGATTTAAGAAAGTTTATTCTCCAATAATACATGAAAAGATTTATCATTGCAGTATTCTTGGTGAGAAAGATATATGTTAGGTTTTAAAAGTTTGAAGAACTTCTTGCTGTCTGTAGGGAGATGGACAATATAAATTGACTTAACTGTCACCCCTATTAAAATATATATTATAATACTTACAATAAATTTTAATATATGTACAGTACAATACATCTATACAGATATATGGATATGTATGTATATATAAAATATATAAAAAATAAACTTGAAGACTTGCATAAAATATATTGAAATAAAAACGATCTATATCCAGTGAACGGAAATCACTTGTTAAACAGGAGAAAATGTGAGTAATCGCTGCTCTCATACTCCAAGATTGCTTGACAGAGCAATGAATGTAAAGAGTTTAAACATCTTATTTGATAACTATGAAGGCAGAATCATCCTAATGTCCAGTTTATGTATTAGTTTACAAATTATGTTAGTTTCATCTTTTTTTTTGCGATTTTTATTCATACTTTAAAAGCACAATAATCTTTCCAATACTGCTGTGTTGTAGGTAAGTATATATTATTCACATTTCTTAGATGGACAAATAAAGAAAAGAGTTTAAATTATTTGTCTCTGATCGTATACTGAATTGGTGTTAGAAATTTGGCTTGAATTATTTAAAGTTTGCTTAGAACTGGTTCTTATGCCCATGGTCATCAAATAGGTGATTTCTACGGACCAGCTTATTTTTTTGTGTCTTTCATACTTAGTCCTCTCCCCGAGGCACGCACTTAACACACACGTACTCAACTTCAGCTAGTTCTTGTTGCTTGTTGAGACAGGTCCTACTCATGAAAAAATGGTCCTTGAATTTTTTCTGTCAGTAGTGAATATGTGCAGGAGACTGAGTAGGATACAAAGGCTTTTAAATAAAAATCAGACTTGCTTTTCTGTTGAAAATTTTTTGTCAAAGTAGAGAAACTGCCCGATTTTTTTAATAGAACCCTGGAATCTTAACTTTTCTCCCCCTCCCTCCCCTC
>VYXH01004373.1:305318-320724 GCA_013397275.1 Burhinus bistriatus | reverse complement strand
CCCCCGCCCCATTAGGTTTTGATAACTTGGTGCTTTTTAGGCAAGTCCCAATCTATTAGTAATAACAACATTCTGCTTTTACAAAAGTAGGAGCACAGGGGCTTTGTCCCGTTAAAATTACTTTGCTGATTACCTCTATGTTATTATCCTTTTCCAGTTGAAAGCGGTGGCAAAAAACCCTTGTAAATGAAACAAAAAAGATCTACAGCAAAGTAGTTTTAACTGTAAAATTGGTCTGTACAACTTTATGTTAAAAATAACAGGATTGTTCTATGCTGTCATCTGCTTGACACTTTATTTGCAATATTTCCTTAAATTTTTCCTTACTTCAGCAAAGCTAATCTTTGCTTTCTGTTGCCATGTAAATTATTCGAGCAACAATATTTTGTTAGTTAAAATGTCCTGTCACATGTTCCTGTAATCCATCATTGCATTTAAAGCTCTCTCAGGTTAGATGACATAAACTTAATCATTTGATTGACATAGATATGCTTCCGTTTTTGAAGAACAGCCCTCTATAAAACAACTCATCCACCCTTCAAGCCTAAAGCAAAAAAGAATTCTATAGCAAAATTATATGGTGTAATATCATCACATCAACCATTTGTGATATCAACAATTGGTGTTGACAAACCATTTCTGTTTCATTTCTGTCCAGACAAATATCTTGAGCTTATAGGTTAAGATTCTGCCCCTTTCACACCTGGTTTAAAAATGACACAGCTACAAGAAGTGTAGTTAAAGAGCTCTAGTTATATGAATTCTATCATTTCGGCATTCTGTGTATCAAGACTTATCAAGACCTTTGTTTAATTTCTGGTTATGATCTTTTTGCATTGTGTTTTTGTAGTAACTCCATATGAAGTAGTATTTCTCTAGTGAGTAGGTTTTTTTTTCCTCTGAATTATCTTTTGCATTCTATTCAGTAGAAGGATTAAATACTTGTCTGGTTATCAACTGTTATGTCTGCTCGATCAAAATCAACAGAAAACATCCTCTTTAACTGTGTAACCGTCCAAGAGAATTACCAGTCCTTCTACTAGCATGTGATTTGGCTATCAATGTTTGTGTTTCTCGTAAAGAAAACAGACCTGGTTGTCTGTTTTGATGATGAGTAACTTTTTGGTTTTCTGTTATTTGGCTTCCTGGGATTACATTGTTCTCAGTTCTGCTACTCTATCTGAAATGGCATTTTAGTGTAGTGTTGCTAATATTGTCTGTCACCCAGCAAGAAGCTATGTTTCTGCACTGAGGACATCTATCATTGTGACCATTGTTGTTGGAGTTTTGTCCTCTTGTTCATGAATTATTATTTTACTTTTGTTAAGTTCTGTTGAGAGCTGCATACTTGTGCTAATTTCTTTTGAATCCATTGTTTGAAACTGCACCCCTTGCATTGGATGCCTTGTGTATAATGTTGTGATAACCATCCAACTTCTTGAAACAAAGTCTCTAGAACATATGTGGAGGATAAGATCCAAGATGCCTCTCTGCTGTTGTTCAGGACAGCATCTAATAAATCTCTGTGTGGTAGATGACTGAATACTTTAGGATACACATCAACAGACTGCATTTTCTTAAAGAAAGTTGTCAACATTGTCAGCTAAAAGCTGCACTTAATATACATTTGCCACTTTGAAAACTATAAAAAAATGATGGTTTTCTGCATTCCTATCTTAATAAATGTTTTCTTTTAAATGGAAAATTTTAAAAAATTAATAAATCAATAATACTTATATCTAGATTTCCTAGTTTCTTATCCAAGAACATGCAGTCATGGTATATGTAGTTTAATGCAGTGATAGATAAAATATCTGTAACTGTTTTGTTAGAAAACATTCCAGATTAAATGATTAAGTCTAAATGTACAGACAGGCCCTTACTTGTAGGATTTAATCTAGAGGCCAATGACACCAATAGAAAAACTGATTCAAATAAAGCTCATCACTCCAAATAATTGTTTTTGGCCATAGGTTCAAAGACATATGGGCAACTCTCATTTAAGTATTGGCATAATACTGTCACACTGAGTTAATTGTTTGTGTGAAAGTAATTAAATAATGACTTAAGTCACTTATATCCCTTTTTTAAAATAGTTCATGATATTAGATTAAATCTCTGTAAAACTTAAGTTGAAAGTTTATGCTAGTATAATTAATATAGTTACTAAAGCTGCTTTTGCTATTTTGTTTTTCCATTTCTGAAAGGCTATTTGAATGTAACAGGATAGGTCTAGGTAAAACCCTAATAATTAAAAATTAAGATTTTTATTAATGTCTTTATCCTGGAAAAAAAAGGAGCATGTATGTTACACAGCTTTACTTACGGTCCATTCCATTAAATTCTGTAGAAACAACTGCAGCAAAGTCCCTAGAAAATGCTGTTATTTTACAAAGATTTATCAATTTCATCAATAGTTCTAGGTCAAGACAAAAATTGGCAATCTATTCTGAGAAGGTATTTTGACAATATTCTATTTTATTGATGGTTTCAGGACTGCTTTTTTCCAGAACCTTCTTCCAATGAGGAGTCAGAAAAGAATCTCACTGTAGAGGAATTAGTGGGAACAACCTTGTTTTATGGATTTAACAGGGTTAATGGTAAGTTTTGTGTTAAAGACACACGTAAATAATTGAAATTGCATTTGTATTAATTTTGCTGTCTTTCATGGTATAAAGTCTTCTCCATTTTAAAATAAGATTGCACCTGGATAACAATTAAAAGCTATTTAGACTTTTACAGCTTGATCCTATGCTTCCTGCAGTTGAAAACAAATCTGCCGACAGTAATGATACAGGAAAAGAACTTTTTTACTTTTAGAAATGACCAGGAAGCCATTGCTATGTGTAACCTTGTATTTCTTAAATATAATCCACTGCTTTTATATTGCCAAGTTCATATGGACATCTGCATACGGAAGAAGTAGGATTTTCAAAAGCTCGTAGAGCTACGTTTAGACTGTGTGACAGATTATGGTTTGGTACTCTTCAAAACTGTGGACCCTTGATCAACCAGGGCAGAATTAGGTCTTTTGTCAAACCGCTAGGAAAAAAAGGTACTTATTACACTGGTTCTTCCTTTCCCTTGAATATGCAGTAGTTCAAGCAGTACCTCATGCAAAGGAAATCTACATGTACATTTTCTGTTATTAAAGACATTGTGAATGATACCTTAACATGATAACTCATGAAATGTACTGGCCACAGATATAATTATAGAAATGACAGGGAAAGGCAATAATGTAGAAAATGGAGATAACTACACCAAATTTTCTGAATATGAATCCTAATAGGTAAATTGACTTTTTGGCACAAAAAGAATAAAAGTTCAGTTTGGAAAACATGAAATTATTTTATTCTTCTGAGTTCAGCTCATACATAATTAAAATTTCACAAGAACTGTCACCTGCATGAAATTTCATCCAAACAGTGAAAAATTTGGCATTGTAGCTTATCTTCTGCCACCTTTAAAGGTAGAAAATTCAGTAAGTTTTAGAGGATCACTGTTTATAACCTTGGCTCCGTCAAATGCAAACATGTTCGTAAGTCATCTTCAGACCATCCATGGCCTAAACAATTTGAAGGCATACAGTTATCTCTTCACCCCAGGGCTACTGATAGTGTTTGTTTATATACTCCAATTAGGAGGTAGTAAAGCACACAGCATTTTTATATTTTTTTCTAGCTGGCGTAAGTCCTCCATCCCTTTAAATGAACATAAAATTGAGGTAGATCTTTTCTTAAATGTTCACAAGAAGTAACGGGCCATTGGGCTTTGTGGAAAACCTGGGATGGAATAACATGTGTAATAACTGTTTCCCTGACACAGCCTTTGTCTGTTGCCTTAGGAGATGTAGCTCATCTGTGTTTTCCATTTACCCCTTCTCTAAAGCATGATATATCCTAGAAAGAATACATTTCAGCTTGCAGTTTTCAAAATACTATATACTGTATGAAATGTAAATATGTAAAATTGGCTTAATTACTGAAAGCTGTTAAAACTTTCAGGCTATCAAAATGCCCTTTGTAGAATAGGGTGAGCTTTGGATGCTTTTACAGAACATTAAATAAAAAAGGATATTTTAAGATATAAGCCAGGGCTGGCATTAGGGCTTGCTCTCTTCAAAAGCAGTGGCAAAGTTCTCATTCATTGTAATGCTGAATGATTGGGGGATAACATAGGAGACTCAGAGTTAACTCTTACATGCCACCTACATATTCCCCACTGCCCTGCTGTCCTCAGTTAATTTTTATCAACATGGAAGATGAAGTTAATTTATATGAAGTAACAGCTGAAACTTTGAAATTCTGGTGTCTTTTGTTGGTTCGTGTCACAACCTGAGTGTTATTTAAACATCTATTTTTTTCTTATTTAATACTGGATAATACTCCAGAGACCTCTTTAAAACAGCTAATGTTCCCTTTGGCACTGAAATCCACTTACCTTAACTGACTTCTGTTATAGTTCAAACCTGATTCTCAGAGTCACAATGGTAATATTCATTTTAATGTCCCAATAGGCTCTTAGTATTCATCAAATATTTGATTTACATTTCTAATAAGGCTTATGGAATGCAGAAACATGAAACCCATACTCTGCCATGATTCTAACTACTGTCTCTTTCATTAACATTGTGAATTATTTCTCCAAAATAATTAAAAACTGTAATTGAATATACTAGAATAATTTTGGAAAATTAGTTTAATTATTCCAGTGCTTCTATTTGGAAAGATCACATAATTTATAATAACAGAACAGGCAAATATGAATTTACTCTCCCAGAGTCCTTTTGTTTATAGTTACTTTTTAAGAAAACATCTATACGTGAAATGCATATGCTTATTAAGCAATGCAGTTACAATGTAGATGTTTTATAGTCCAGAATTCTACTGGGGAAAAAAAAAAAATCTCAGCATTATTTCAGCAATTAATAGGTGTGTTGTCCCCTTTAGGAATTTTTTTTTTCTCTATGCACACTGTAATATATAAAGTATTCTTTACCTTAGATGTTGTATATTTAGCCACAGTAAAACTGAATACGCAAATGAAGCATGTACACTAAATGAAGAATTACTTAGACACAAGATATCACTACACTATGTACACAAAAACAAAAGTGCAGCTGAAATAACTGGGAGAGGGTTAAAAATTCATGGCATATCCAGTTTTGGAAGTCTACTACTGTGTAGGCAAGGCAAAGTCTTGCTAGGGTTCATCAGTGGCTTCCTCTGCAAGGAACTAAGCTGGTTTGTGATTCATCGGAAGCATGACTAGAAGGTCTGAAAATTGGCCATAAGGTTCTGAACAGCATTTTGCAGCTGCTTCTGCAACATACTGAGTTGTGTCGACTGAATGGCGTTTCGACCATTATAAAAATAGGCGGGAAGTGTATTGAAGAGAGCAGGAAAACTAGGCTAAGAGAAAATCTGAACTGGAAAATTTGTAGGAAAGAGAACTGAGGTGAAGGAACAGGACAGGAGATCAGTACAATAATGAAAAGACAGATATCTTAATAACTTGAAAAAAAATTTAAAAAAATCTTCAAATCGGGGGGCTCCAACTGCCCCTGGGATCCCAGTCAGTTCTTTAGCATGATGCCAAATGGTACCCACGAGGGACATGCTCCCAGCAATGGTTATATCTAAATTCTCTGAGTTATTGGACTGATGTGGCATGGGGAAGCCTAAGGCATGCACAGCTATAGCAATGTGTTGCTCATATGTCTAATTCCAGTTCTACAGAGGGCTTGCAGGTGAAGGGCTTCCAGGCTGGCAATACTGCTATGCCTAGAAACAAGTGCCTCATCAGCTACTGATTCCTGTTCTGGTAATCCTTATATGGCACATTTCTCTTGGCATACACACAGCACCTCTCATTCACAACCTGCACTGATTCCTGCGTTTTTTTTTAGTATGGCTTGTAGTGTTAGATTGAACTTGTAAAATTTTAGATATCTTCTGTGTGTGTGTGTGTGTTACTTCAGGGCTTGCTTTTGCTGCATGATGGAGTATAGTTTCTAGCACTGCAGGGCTAGCTCTTGAACCAGGACAATACCACCATGCCAGCGCACGTGCAGAACCTGGACTAATTAGCCCTGCTGAGAGGCGTGGCTAATTAGTCCAGGCTTAACACAGATCTCACCATGCTTCTGGGAACTGAGCTGGTATCGCTGCATGGTAATATCTCAGCCTCCTAATTCATTCAGAGCTCTCTGCAGGATCTGAGTGGACTGGATCATCAGCCGTGCCCTCAGGTGGCTCCGTTTTTGGGAGACCTTATGGCACAGAAGCTTTTAAGCTCTCACCAGGTTTAAGCTCAAGGAACCAACAAAGGCATCCAAGACGGCTTCCTTAGTCTGAGTTTTAGTTCCATAGTCAGTCCACCACATTTACTGTTCTTCCGTTCATGTCAGAGGCTTGTTTGCTCATCCAGACTCTTGAGCTTTCCATTCTTCTCTGTTTCCCTGGCTCCAGCAGGTGGATATTCAGCGGCAGAATCTCCTTTCCAGTCCTGACAGGGCCACAGGCTCTGTGAAGGGTGCAGGAGACACTATTCATTGGTGCTCCCACCTTTCATGTTTTGGCTTGGTCATTGTGGAGCGGCTGAGTGATGACAGAGTGAGCAATGCATAGGGTCAACTGCTGGATCAGGCACCCGCCATGGGTGTCCTTTACAATATTCTTCCCAAACACAGTATCAGGAAAAACGTGATTAGATTTTTTTGTCTAAAGACAATTATTTTCTGTAGTAGTGATATGAGAGGAAAGGGATAGAATGTTTTATTCTACCTCATTTGAGTCTGTTTCAAATCACTAGCTGGTATTTTGCCACCTAACTTTGCTCAATTTCGTATTTGGCTCCTGCAAATTGTTTGAAAATGTTGCAGACTGCAGCATAGGAAGGACAAATAAAAGACATGTGAAGGGAAGATGGGGGTGCATAGTGGGAAAGGAATAGTAGGCTACTTACCTGTGTTCTCCCCTCCAGGCCAACAAAGTTAAGTGCTTGAATTGCTTAGTGAATATTTCTCTTTTTATCTGGTCTTATTCCATACATTTTACCAAACTGAATAGTGAATATTAATAACAAGTGAGATTTTAATAGGTCTTATAAAAATATTGTTCCGTGTAAAGATCGCTGATTTAGCCCCAAAAGAGCTATTACAACAGCTGTGTATAATCATTTTTTTTCTGAAAGATATACTAGAGTTCAGACAGCTGGGGCTGTGTGTGTGCACTGGGGGCAGAAAATAGCTTTTATTGTCGTCCTATTATTTCAAGAAAGGACATTATTGAGTAACCGAAGAATTCTTGGAGCTGTTTAGCACTTTCCCTGTTCGTGCCAGAGAGAATCACACATTTACCGCTAATGAGCAGAATGTAGCTTTATGACTTTGTCTGAATATTTTGCCTGACATGACTTCCTTTACTACTAAAATCATTGGCAGAACCCCTCCTGTTGGTTTTAACAAGGAAGGATTGGACCTTTAATAAGCATCACAGTCACGTAAGCTTGGGGTTTGTTTTTTTAGCATCGTGCTTTTTAAGTGTTTTTAGTTACTGCCTGCAGTGTATACAGCTGTGAACTTGGATAATAAATAAGGATTATTTCTATGAAGAAACCTTTGGCAGCAATTTTTGCTTTGCTGAGGTAAGCTGTTAGTCATCTGCCACCAAAGGGTAATCAGCTAGATTTTAAATATTGCTGTGTCTTTCTACTTTTACTGTATTTTTGATTAGTCAATAAATACATGTTCAGTCTATTTCCAAAGCCCAGCAATCAGTATAGATGCAAGATACATTGCTGAAAAGAAACAAACCAACAACAGCTAATTGTAAAGCTTTTGGTTGTTCTAAGAAAAGATTGGGCTCACTTGGAAATTAGTGGAAGGTGATAAAACTTCATTATAAAAACATCACCACCGAAAAATTGTGTTGACAGGTGGTAAAGTACATTCTCAAGACGGAATAAACTTATTCACTGATAGTAACAGCGAACCCAGAGAAACTTCACTCCCTGATGCTCAGGGTGAATTTGAGCTTCGGTACCCTGTAAGCAAACACAATTCAGACTTGAAAGTCTAAATTTAGACTTCTAAATCCGTATTTAGGAACCTGTCTGATTTTCAGAAGTGCTTAGTACTGAGTCAAGGAGAGTGTCTTGTGTAATAAAATAAATATAGAGATAAGAGAGGAATCATAGTTCTCTATTCTTGCTTGTTATGGAATAATTCAGGGCCAAAAATCCTTACCGTCCTAACTGTTCCTCCTGAATCCCTGAACAAAAAGTGCTGAAAAAGTCTAAGAAAGAGTTGTAACAAAATGTACTGTGTAAATGGAATTGTTTGGCATATTGAGTAAATAAAAATGACAATGGCCTGACATGGCTAAAAAACAATAGATAAGTCCTGGCTTACAGGTGGAGAGTTGGAAGTTAGCTCTTTGGGTTCTTACCAGCCAAAAAGAGAGGGAGTTGTTATTTGCCTTACAGGCAAATTCAGTCATTGGATATTCTGCAACAATACACCAAATAAAATAAAGGAACATAGTGTATCATCAGGTATTTTTCTGCACCTCTGCAATTTTTTGTCTGTGATATGGATGCAGGGAAGGACACGTGCACTATGCAGATGACGTTTGGTTCAAATCTGCTTTGAATAAACCTCTACTTGGTATTTTGACTTGCAGAGCCTTTTGCTGATAGCAAAAGATTGGGATACATAATATTGTTCACCTCAATAAAGCAGTCCTTGCTTAAAAAAACTTAATTACTTGGAATAATCAAGATCATATCTGTTATCTGTAGCAAAATTTTTCTCTTTTCCACTCAGTTCAGTAAGAGGGATTTTCATTTAAAAAAACCTGTAAATAGATAAAATCAAACTGCCATTGCACAAAATAGTCAGATTTGATTGCACAATTATAACAGATATGAAACTGGGAGCACTTTAAGGCCCATGGATAAAACCATCAAGAGAGACTGCTTAAATAGTCCGCTCCCAAGATGTCAGACACGTTTGTAATGTAAGTATGAATGCTTGTAGATGTTCAGCTTTTGATTTTCCACCACTATATCTTCAACAGTGCATCAGCATGTATGTCATATGACATACCAAAGGATAGAATTTAAAGTTACTTTATGCCACTTTTTTCAGACTATGCCAGTTTTTAGGAGAAAGCTGTTCTTCAGCTCTTTGGGCTATATTCAGTTCTTGGCTATATTTCAGCAATACATGAAATGAATTGTGCAATCTGAGCATAGAAGATGAATTTATCAAAAGAGTATGCACCACATTTTTTGTTTTTCATGTCCCCATTTGTTCTTAATCTTTGGAATGTAGTAGTGCCTTAGAGGACATCATCAGATAATGGTAAGCCAACCCGTGAATTTGAAAACTTACAGTACTGTGAAAAGAGAAACAACTGTCCTAAAATTAAGAAGCACTGTAGAGAATCCAGTAACATAACTAATTCTGACACTGGCACACAGCAATAGTCTGAGGAAAATTGAAGCACCTACAAAGCTGGAAAAGGTATTGCAGCCAGCCAATGCTTAGCTGCCATGGATGGCGGAAGAACATACAAAAGGATTAGTTTACGGTCAGGTCTGGGAAGCAAGGCACAAAAACAGAACTGCAGAAGCTTGGGAATTATGCCCAGTTCTGCTACAGTCTTACTGGGCAACCTGAGTAGTTGTTTCATATTTTTGTTTCTTCCCAACACTAAGTTTTGACTATTCCTGACATGGTGTTACAACACGGCTGTTGATGGAAAATCAAGGTTTGAACTGTAAATTCCCCTGGGCAGAGTACCATCCTGTGCTCTTGTACAAAGCCCGGCACAATAGGGCTGGTATCCCTGTGGGGGATCGAAGGCATTACTGTAATATAAGTATCAATATTTTAATCATCTGCCTTATTTCATCTGTTATCTCACAATTGTTTAGAATAATTTGGACATTTGTTTCCTTTGCATATTTAAAATGGTCCCAGGGAGACTTCAGTGGATTGAGGTTCACGGATTATGTGGACCTGATTATTCAAATTCCCTGCACCTGCGGGGGTTTCTTCTGATATTGCATGTTTCAAACTGAATGTTCGCTAAATACAATGAATTTAAAATATGGAAAAAATGAATTAAATGAAAACATTAGAACTGCATCTAAGTTTATAATCAGCATGATGTGGGGGATGGAAATGAATGTGGAACCCAGCTGAACAGTGTGTTGGCATAAGAACTCTTGACTTACAGCTGTTCCTTTGTTATTTTTTGTTAGTTTTACAGCTTTTTTTTTTCTAGAAAACCTTACTTTGCATGAAAGACAAATTCATACTAGAAGATTGTTTAGCTTTGTGCATCATAATTTAAACAGAGTGAATTGAAATCTGTTAAAGTTGCACAGCATTCTGATGGAGTGAACAGTTTAATCTAATAGGTCACTTCTGTCCAAAATTAAAAACTAGTCTTTTCTGAAATGTAGAAGTCAACTTAGAAGTATTCGTACTCTCTAGTAAGGCAAACATGTCTTTAATACCAGAATTACTGAGATAAAAGAAGAAAATAAAAATCCATTACAAGAACTATACTTGGAAATTGCCTATAAATAGCCTCTCTAGGCATTGTGAAAGAATGAGATAGATGGAGGACTCTGTCTGGTAAGCATTCCTAGACTACTGCAGGTAGTTCTGAGGTCCTCCTAAGGCATGGTTTCAACTTTTGCTTTTTTCCACAGAGTTACTGGTGAGCAAGGCCACCAGCCACTTTTCCTGAGAAAGCATAGATTAGTTCAGGTTGGAAGGAACCTCAGGAAGTCTCTGGTTCCTCCTCCTGCTGAAAGAAGTCTTAACTATGAGGTCACACCAAGTTACTCAGCATTTAATCCAGTATGATCTTGAAAAGCTGCAGGAATGGAAACTGCACAACCTTCCTGGGCAGGCGGTTCCGCTCCTTGACTGCCCTTGTGGTCAATAAGTTTTTCCTTTATATTGAGTCAATATATTTGGGAGTTTTGCCTGGGACGTGGTATTTCAAGTTCCAATGCTTTACCCAACCTGAAAAGATTCAAATCTGTACTTCCAGCCTCTTGGATTAATCTCATAATCATTGCTATATAGGCTGGTTGGGTGGGTTGGACTGTATTACCTGTTGAAATTGTTCTGCTGGGCAGAAAGAACTCCATGAACGGCTAGACTAGAGAGACAAATCAGGAGTCAGCAGGAGTCAAGTCTCACGGCTAGGGTAGAAAGGGACTAGGGAGATGAGGCATTTGGTTTCTGGTCAATATGGTAATAATTGTTATCATGCATTTCATGTTAAATGGTAACCGGATAAAGTACATAAACAGAAACATAACCCAGGGTTCTTGCGACCCACAGGAGTATCCTGTTTACTGCATTAAAAAATCATGTCATGGTTCTGGGATTTTGTTTCTTCCACAGTTTCATCTAATGAAGCCTGAATATTTTTTGCTGAGGTTGTCCAGCTTAAACAGGAAAAATATCATATCCTGTATAGCCAGGTGGTGAGAGATCTATTCAAACAGATGGACTTTGAACCTCCTCCCCCTAAGGTGGTTTAGGCAATCAACTCTTTAACATCAGTGCTTTGATCGCTTGCCTGTTACAGAACAGACAGCACTTTCATTAGCCCCTCTCCTGGACATCTTAGTGAAAGTGTCATATTTGCCACTCACTGCTTAGCTCTTTTCTGTAGCTACACGTCAACCCGTGCTCACGGAAGAGCCACTGACCGGCTCCATCATGAGGCAGGTTTATTCCCTGCCAGGTTTGTGAACTCAGTTCAGGTTTAGGTATTTAAGTCACCCTTTATTAACTTCAATGGCAACGGTGTTAGACAAACAGTAGAAGTGTCTTTCCAACCAACATCTGCCCCCAGGTTCTCCAATTTGCAAGGAAATTAGAAAACACAGTAACAGAAATATCCCTAATTTCTCAGGTTATTATTACGACTTTTCTTTCTTCCTTCCCACCGTTTTTTGATTGCCTGTTCATTTGTTGTAGAAATTGTAGCGTGCAAGGTGCAGAACTGTTATGGTGGAAGGGTTAGTCTCACAGTTCAGGTGACCGAGTGAGGACTGGGTTCCTCTCCTACCTCCATCGCAACGTTCTAGTGGGATCAGCAGCAAATTTCTTCAATCAGAGTTTTCACAGATTTTTTACAGATACTTTCTGTTTATGGACATGCTAAATGCTTATGTGTAAAGTACAAGTTAATAGGGGCTGTATTTTAAACATCTGTACTGCTACATAAATTACAACTTCTCCCCCCCCCTAGAATGCTAAGTTGTATCAAAGCAGGCACCAAAATTAGTGAATATTTAGCAAAGTGGCCTTCATCTCTCTGTGCTTCAATTATATGGTTTCTTAGAGGTGTTGGGAGGACAGATTAATTATAGCGAGAGCTGAGAGCACCACAAAAAAGCTGAGAAAACCACAAAAAAGCCTATGAAGAAATTGGTAATTTTGTATTCAGTGCAGGGTTTTGATGATGTGTGCTAAATAAGGTCTGGAATCAAACATAGAAGGATGAAGATAAAAAGAAAAACTGAATAGCTTCCCATTCAGTTAGTGTCCATTTTATACACTGAATAAGTCCTGTAAGGGGGAAAAATGCAACATTAGTTCTCATATTTTATAACTTGTGAGTTCTTGAATCTGTAAATTTAATATTTGTGTAACATTGAGATTAGAGAAAATGCACAGCAGAAATGGCACAAAAGAGTGTTCTTCCATGAGGACATCTCGCAGTTCTCATTTAAGCAAGATATAAAAGTTTGTGCAAATTTTTATGTACAAAGAGCTTTTGTTATTATTGTTGTTAGTGCCAGAAATGAAGCTGTTTGTTATCAGTAAACTTCTCAGCAGCTGCCTAGCCAACCGACTGCCACGTTTCCTTGTCCAGCTACGCGGTGCTCTGTACAGCAAGTACGTCTAGGGGTAGTAAGCAAACTTGGAAGAGATCTAATATTCCTGAGCAGACATCATGGGCCTGCCTTTTTGTGAAAAGGAATTAAGTGTGGGATTCAGATACTTGGGAGCTTAATTTTTAAGCTTTGTGATTAGAGGTACAGTCTTTACTGCCCTCACCTGTACTCTAACTATTTAAGTCTCCTGTGTGAGTCGCAGTCCTCTCTGGAATCAAAAGACAAAGGAAGCCTCAGTTTTTAATTTCTGCCTGTCAGTCACTCGAGCAGAACTGATGACCCGTTTACAGGGTTTACTAAAGCTACACAGGCAGGAACCCATTTGACAGGTAAAGGAAAGCTCCCTTTTTGTTTGGTACCTTCATGGCTGTAATTAACATTTCTGTTTTGTTCTAATTATAGTTTTTTGTATCTTAGCCATTATGCTAATGGTGTTGTTCAGTAGTATGTGAGATTGCATTCATTATCACTGGTGAATTAAACCTTTATTAAAGAAAAATTCCCCCAGGCCTCATTCTGAAGTTAAGTAATTATTCATTTGGTTTTATCCTGGCAATTAGCTTATATACTGTAGCACTCATGATTGAGTTTCTATACCTCCCCAGATGAGATTAACCCACCATGGCAAATAAATGCCTAACAGCTCCCAACATGTTGTTTTAAGTACATTAATATGTAACAAAAAAAAGCACTCATCATTTAGTAAAACAGCTTTTGAGTTCCTAGTAGATAACACAGTCAGAAGGAGATTGTGCTGGACATCTGGGGCTCTGTGGAGCAACAGTAATAACAAATGAGTTTACGAAGCCCTCCAACAGAGCAGTTAATTCTTTCTTCAACTGCAATGACTTCCGTGGTCAATATGCTTCATAACAGAGATATGCACTATACTCACCTGCACTCATGTTGTAAATCAAGCCTTCTGAGAGCCTTCCAGACATAAAGAAATTTCCTGGATAGTGTAGCCTAGCTCCCAGTAATCACAGTGGAAAAAATGATTGAGGAAAATCTTATTCAGTCACCCCTACATATTAATAGTTTGTGGATGCTTCACAAGCACTATTGAATTCAACAATATTTCCCTAAAGAAAGATGAGATTTTATGCCTATTTTACCACCAGAACATGGAGGCATGGAGAAATCAGGGATTTACCAACAGTAACACAAGAAATCATCAATAGAAATGGATTCTGACCATGGTTCCTCTGTGGCCTAATGAGATGTTGTACTTGTGTTAACAGTTTTGTCTCTCATATCTCTTTTAAGAACACATTCAGTTTAGAAATCTCTTACAAAATAAGAGTCAAATAAGTCTCTTTTTACTGATCCAATTCATCTTATGCTGCTTTATGGGGAGAGGCAATCATTGTCCTGCCTTTAATTACAGCTACAGTTTTTAGAATTATTTTTAAATGGAAACACCTTAATGGCATTAAATGAATCAATCAGGCATCCTTGATTCCATACAAGACTTCAGTGATGACTCATATAAAATCATTACTTAAGTTGAAACTTAACGTGCTACCACAGCCAAAACGTTAACCTGAGAGTTTTGCCCCAAGTAGTAATTTAGGGTTTGACCTTGAATTTGGGTAACTGGTGTATATGAAATGCAGGCATTACCTCTACTGTGTTGTCAACCCAGCAATTTTTTGCACAGATAGGAAAATTTAGTATACATTGATTTTTGGTAAGCATCATTTAATCTCTTGTATATTCTGGCCATATCTACCATATACCCACAGGATCTAGGAACCACCTTAAACATCTCCACTTTCAATTACAAATTCAAGCTGCATGTCATTAACCTTGCCTCAATATCAAACATGTGAAGCACAGCAGACATAAAATAAATAAATGAAAAATAATTTTGGAAACTGCCACATAATTTTCCCATTGGGAAAAAAACAGAGAAAAAGAAAAAGGGAAACACAATGCTGTTCCTGTCCTTTAATGCATGTCATGAAAGTATTTCACTTCAGATTCTCAGAGGTTATCTGCCTCACCTGCACTATCATGGAATCACAGAATCACGGAATTTTTAGAGTTGGAAGAGACCTCTAGAAATCATCTAGTCCAGCTCCCCTGCTGACGCAGGAATGCCTAGAGCACATTACTCAGGACTGCATCCAGGCAGGTCTTGAAAATCTCCAGAGAAGGGGACTCCACAACCTCCCTGGGCAGCCTGTTCCAGTGCTCGGTCACCCTCACCGTAAAGAAGTTTTTTCTTGTGTTTGAATGAAACTTCCTATGTTCCAGCTTGTGCCCGTTGCCCCTCGTCCTGTCACTGGTAACCACTGAGAAGAGTCTGCCTCCATCCTCCTTCGACCCACCCTTTAGATACTTCTAAGCAAGAATAAGGTCTCCCCTCAGCCTTCTCTTCTCCAGGCTAAAGAGTGCCAGCTCTCTCAGCCTTTCCTCCTAAGGGAGGTGCTCCAATCCCCCAATCATCTTTGTTGCCCTA
>VYXH01004373.1:238381-305171 GCA_013397275.1 Burhinus bistriatus | reverse complement strand
TTCCTAATGAGGATGTTATGGGAGACAGTGTCAAAAGCCTTGCTGAATTCAAGGTAGATGACATCTACTGCTCTCTGCCCATCCAGCCAACCATTTATGACATCATAGAAGGCTATCAGATTGGTCAAGCATGATTTACCCTTGGTAAATCCATGTTGACCACTTCCAATACTTCCTGTTCTTCAACGTGTTTGGAGATGACATCCAGAACAAGTCGCTCCATAATCTTCCCAGGGACAGAGGTGAGACTAACCGGCCTGTAGTTCCCTGGGTCCTCCTTCTTGCCCTTTTTGAAGACTGGAGCAATGTCGGCCTTCTTCCAGTCCTCAGGCACCTCTCCTGTTCCCCATGACCTTCCAAAGATGATGGAAACTACTATCAGTGGAAGTTGCATGCTTAAATACATTTGAGTTTCTGGGTTTCAGCTCCATGCAGCTGAAGGTAGGATGAAAATCTGAATAGAATTGAAGGTTATAGATTGCATAACACAACACAATATTGCTTACAATAGGTGTTATCCCACCACTTGGGTTACTAAAGAGGTTGCTTGATTAATATTTATAAGGTGTTTTAAAATAAAAAAGTGATATATATGACAAATATTATAGTACTGTACTATATCTCATTACTCTACTAGGTTTGAATTGCGTACTGTAAGACTTCCACACAGAAGTCATTCTCCTCCATGTGTGTTTTACAGACCACTGCATCTATTGAGAGCTCAGTGGCAGGATGGTACAATGATCAGGGAGGTTCAACTTCCAGGCTTTGCTCTTAACCACTTTGTGGAGTAGCAATTACATCACTATGGAAAGAAAGCTCTCATCAATAGAAAGGCAATTGCAGATGTGACCTGTTGATCAGTCCAAAAGGAGTGTTAACTGATATTCAGGAGGAAAGGGAGGAGTAAACTTGGATTTCAGCTGAAAAATCATCCTGTCAGATTGCGTTAAGAAGGCTTCTATGTTTAATCAAGTTAGTTATTTCACAGCAAACCTTTTCTGCTAATCAGTAAATCTGTTTTTGATTTCCTCAACAGCAAAGGAAATCAGGCTTGGTTTTTATCCCTCCTGCATTATTAGAAATCATACTTTCATGGTAATGAAAATCCTGAACACTAAATTCTTTTTTCGTTGGTATCTATTCAAGCGAAATGTTGCCTGTGCCCTGACCATCCAGTGTTAGGATGCCAGTAGATAATGCCATGTCTGAGGACATCCATTGCAGTTGTGCAAAAAGGAAGTAAGTTTCCTCCATATATAAATTATCCACAATATGATAGTCCTTTCAATCACAGCCCCTCAAGTTCTCCAAAAAAGAAAATAGAAAAGAAAAGACAGGAAAAAAACTAAAACTCCAGAATTTTCCACTGCCGAAATTGTCTTGTTTATTCTTACTGTGGATTTTTGTCCCTGTAAGAATGGGAAACCTAAACCTGTATTCTTAATGGAAGAGAGACATTTTTAAAAAAAATGTTAATGGTACAAGTGATATTCACCTGTCTTTTGATGATGGGACATCAGACCATCTGAGTTGGCAGTAAGCTGTTAGGTAGAGCCTGCCAACACGTTGGTTCTGTTTCCAGACACTTTCGCCTCTACCAAGAAGTCCATTAGCTGCTGTACATGCTTCTACTATAGCAGACTAAGTTTTGCAAGCTTATTTAGTTAGCAAGACTGATTATTTTTCTCTTTTGAATAGGGAAAAAGGCACTCCTGTTTATTCTTTTGAAAATTACTTTCTCATTGAAATGCTGAATTGCCATTGATTTTGTCATAACTGTACTCAGTGTAAACAGGAAACATTTGCACTTTGAATCAGGCATATAAAAGTAGAAGATATTTCCCTGGGAGAATTTTGGAGATGTCTGTTTGAATGCTCTGCTGTTTTATGATGGTACTATAGAGAAGATGCTAGGAGGTTGTGACAGGAGTGAAGAGGGTTTAGTTTGAGCACTTCATTGCCTCTGGTAGACACTCCAATAGTAAAACTTGTGCAAAGTATTTGAAATTGTTATTATTATTGAAGAACTGTAAAAACCATATCCAATTGGAGAGAAAAGGACATTAAAGTTGTTCAAAGCTAGTGGATTTAATCGGTTGGTGAGCAGCATATTTCTCTCAGAGGGCCTTGTATATTAAAGTATTCAAATATATCAGCCTTACATCACAGCAATATCTAATGAAGGTGGAAAACAGTACAACTGTAGCTTGTTGCTTTGCATCACTGTCTTCAGTGGTGATCATAACAACATATACAATCATAGCAACAGTCTTTAATTTTAAATTAGTAGAAAAAAATTGTTGCTAAAATGAGATATTGTTCATTTTCTGTTAGGCTCCAAGTCCTTGAAGTGGCAAACTGTGGAGTGATGACCATAGAGAGAGATTAGGAAAACAGGCCTTGTTTTGTAGGCACAGATCCCTAGTGCTGTTGCCTTAATTAAATCTGATCATCTTGAGGAAAGCTTCCAGATATTCCAGTAAAAAGGTACTAAAAATATGTATTTATTAATGGCCTTTAGAAAAATGTTAGCTACACATTTTCTGTGCCATTGCCTCATTCACATCTGAATCACACCGACTCTCTGAAATGTTCAGAAAATAAATGTTAGCCCATTAGTTACTTTCACAATTCCATACATTGACTAGATATGGAATTCCTAAAATTTTAAGTTCTTCATTCAGACTGCTCTTCAGCTGTAATATACAGCACTTTTAAAAAGATAAATTAGAAAAACTGCATTTCAAAAGAGTATTCCAGAATTTACCTACAACAGGGAAGTCCAGGACTCCTACTTCTTTTTATTTTTAGAATCCTTTTAGGAAGGTGATCCTTAACCATAGCAATCTTGAAAATATTGGTGGCCACTCAAAGTCAGGGATCTTAATTCTGCAGGATACCAAGCTTGCTATCTACAGTTAGGCTACCAAAGATATTATTCAAGTTTTCCCCTGAAATTTTGTTTGTAAATAGAGTGAAAGTCAGGATATACTCAGATTCTGCTGTCATAATTCTTGACAGATGTTGGCTTCAGTAGTCACCATTATAACATGTTTTTGGAAACCTACACGTTTGTTTCACCTCCATTTGGCTCTGCCTCTAAGGTTTAGGTATACATCCATGGATTTATTCCTCCTAAAACGTGAAGAGAGTATTAGGAAAGTTTTAGTAAATTATCGATACTACTTTTTATAAAATTTGAAAGGTGCTTCAGATTTCTGCTGACACATGATGAGAGCTAATCTGAAAGTAAAGAGATCACAACATGCTGTACGTATGAGCAAAAAGGCCTGGTTTTGTTCCTGGCTGATACCTGTTCTTTTCCAGAATCCCTTAAAAGGAACTGGGCAGAAATGATACCATTCTTGAGCCTTACTGAAGCTTGTGTTCCATTGTAATTATGACTAAATTAATCTTCTCTATGTTAGGGCTGGGAATGGATTTCCTGAAGAAACAGAGATAAAGATAGTTTCAAATCAGGACAAGCTGTTGCTTACTCTTTCCATGGTCAGGTGAAATAAGACCTTAGAAGTTTCAGAACCAGGAATGGAAAACCTGCAAATGACTTTGCCACAGGCAAATGTTTAGTAACGTTAAAATATTTTTTAGAACTCTTGTTACATTATTTTAGGAAGTTGCAGAGTCAAAAAAATAGAATTTTTAGCAGGTCAAAATGTCAAAGCATATTTTTTTAAATCACTTTGACGTATTGGTGTTTTTATTGTGCACAGCACGGTAATGGCTTGCTGCCAGTCAGACACATTCTGCTTGCTTTATTTACACATTGAGGTCAATGAGATTCCACAGCAGAATTACTCATTTGTCCCTGACAAATGTAGATTTGCCAGCAAAATGACCTGTGTTGTCAGCAGGATTGTCTTAAACTGAAGATCCTGAGTCTGTGCTACATGAGTTAAAGGAGTTACTAGTATAATGGTAGTAATAACAACTTTGGTAGACCTACGCTCTTCAGTTTGTTTAAAGAGTACCAGTTATTACAACAATATGATATTATAACAGTAATATTGCTAACAGCAATTGGCATTTTAATGACCTCCTTTCCATTTCTGGAACCCTGACTCATGGTTATGAATGGTCAAGCATCTTGCATTGCCTGACTGTGGTGCCAAGCCGCAAGCTCTGAGTGACTTTGAATCCTATGGTGATTCTTGTTTGTTTGTTTGTCTTTTCTACATGGGTAACCTTTGTTCCAAGATTAGTCAACACACAATAGGAAATACAAATTTTAGACCACTTTTGTAATTCCCAATCCTGGGTTTTGTAATTCCCTAGGTGTTAGGACCACAAGAACCTGCATTTATGCAGTTTCTGTCTGCTTACCATAAATGTTAAGTTTTTTAATGTTTTCTTTTCACTATTTACACGTGGAAGGTATATTGCTTCCCTTTCAGTGCTGGGTTAACAGAAAATGTATATTAGCCTGAAAGACACAAATTATTTAATGTAATTTTGTAGCTACAGTCTTTGTCGTACTCAGAGGCTTTTTATTTACCATCCAATTGTATAACCAATTGTTCCCATAATTCTCAGCGTTTAAGAATAAGGTTTCCATGGTAATCTTAGATTTTGTAAATGCTTATCATTTCTCTAAATGGATAGCTTAAATAAATAAGTGATGGGCTATCTTGCAGCCAGAATATACTTTGTTGGTACAAAAAGCAGAAGTATACCTCTGTTATAAAAATAGACTAGTTTGTTCAGCCATAATAAGTTCACAATCTGCAGAATCATGACCCTACTGATAGTGTTAACAAAAGCTTGCTCCTTAATTATCTGCATTGCATTCAGCTGCTGTTTCCCTCCTAAACTCAATTATAATTCTAATAGCAGCTGTGCTGCCATTGTTTGTTGCAATTCATTTTAAAGAAGTTTGATTGGATGTCATTGGTCTTTTTGACTAAATGTGCAAGGTTCAAAGTATCCACTGCCACTAATAGCCCTCATCTCATCTCAAGATTATACTAATTATTTACATAATTATATATTATACATTATAGAGCTATTATGTATTATTTCTAAATGATAGTTCTCCATCAAAGATATTGAACAAAAGAATATATATAGTTTTATTGTCCTTACACATATTTCAGTGTTGGTGAAGATATGCTTATGATTACTCTCTGTTTCTGTGTTAGCCAACAATTGAAATATCCTTCCAGTACACTGGAAATTTATTAGAGCATTCGGGAGTCTCTATTGCTTTCATTTATGACTCTTCATTTATTAATTCTTCTGTACGTCTATGTCTGCAATGGATGTGATAAGTAAATACTTTGACAAGAACGAAAATGGCCTCTGATGTCTTTCAACTTTTGTTGTCCTATTATATGACAGATCTTAGTGTGATTGTTTAATATAATAATTACAACAGCTAGCAGAAATACACTTCATAATTACCACTTATATAATTGTAAAAAGCCAGCTCATCTCTAGTGTAATATAAGAATTTATATGATCGAATATTTCAGTAAACAAAAATAAATGAAGAAATTGCTGCAGGTCTTGGATTTTGGATTGGATTCCATGTGTGGAGCTGGTTCTAGTGACTTTATATCACTACTACAAATATAACTTTATTTCAGGATAACTCACATATGACAAAGAAAATAGACAGTAAAAAAAAAAACCAAAATCTTTTATTAAGAAAAGGCTATCTGTTGAGATATATAACTGGATTTCTTTGATGTTTATAGGTGAAATGAAGTGACTTGAAATGGCAGTTTTATTCTGAGGACTGCGAAAGCCTGACGTTTGGTTTGGGCACATCTAACACAAAGGCAAGGCCATGAATTCTGCCTTCACATCATGGAAATAATGATAATGGTCACTGCATGTATGCAGGGCATCAAAAGGCTCGGTGTCTGTTGAAAACTCTGAAGTGTCAGTGCATTAAACCATGAGGGCAGCCTTGCACATTCTTTCTGTTTGTTCTTTCTAATATCTTAAATGTTACCAAAAAAACCCCCCAACAACTCTACAAAGCATTTAAAGAACCCTGTTGGAGTTGCAGAGTCAAGTGATTTATAGTTTGCACATCAGCTGCACTGCATATGCAAATTGGCCTCTACGTATATACATAGCGTAATGATCTTCAGTTGCACAATCATGTACATATTTGTGAGAAATTGCTGCCCCATTCAGTACAAGAGATTCGGAGTTTATGGTGAAAGAGATTGCAGCCAAGAGACTCCTCCATTTTTTGCAGAAGCTAGAAGGTACGTAGCAAATGATGATGAGAATTGCAGGGACAGAATGGTTCCATAGTTAGGCTATTTGAAAATTACCCACAGCAGCTCCACGGTTTCTTTTTTGCTGATAGTTCATTTATGTAAAAGTGTTTGCAGAGGTGTTGAGTATTTTTGGATGCCTGACTTGGGATCTTGATGACTGATATGCAGAAATGCTGAGGATTCACAGCTACAACTGATGTTTAGATTTCTGCTGCAGCTTGAAGCTTGTGTTTAAAGCATATAAAATGTTAGCAGAATGCCAAATACTCTGAAGATGAGATCCAAGATGTCTGAGAGTGGGGACCCACAATTCATGGATACCTTCATCCAAAATCTGTTTTGGTCAGATTTTAAAATGTATTTGCATGGCTATTGATGGGCATATTCTCATAAAAGAAATTTCAAAAGCACCTGTGTACTGGAAATGAAGTGTTTTATCACTTTTGGGAAAATTATTAGGCTCCTTTGTGCATTTTTGGGTACCTGTTTAACTGTGAAAAATCTGATCCTATGTGCCTTAGCTCCAAAGCAGTAAAATGACCATAATAAAACCCATTCCTCCCTTAGGCTGTTGCAAAGGTAAATTTGTTAATGTCTCTGAACATCTGATACTCTCGTGATGAGTCCCATGAAGAAGCTCATGAGAAAATTACTAATTCCATCCTCAGCTCCGAGCATGAGTACTGTATGATAACCAAGTCCTGGGATAACAAACTGAAAAAGGAGAAAACAAAATACCAAGTAGCTGCTCATAAGGTGAACACCGTCAGCTTGGTGCAGTGAAGGACACAGGGCTCTTGTGGATCACGAAATTAAGGACCTTATCATGATGGACATACAAAAAGGATTCCTAACGCTTGAGTAGTACTTGACTTTGCAACCTTAGTGATGATATCAGAACATAGTTCTTTTATATGTAATATTCTATAAAGCTTTGGTTGACAGTTGTTTGGGAAAATACATATATCTAATTTATAGCTCTGCCACCTGCTATTAATACAGTCTTCCTAAACCAGAGGCAATACAAGCTTTATTGCACCTCAGGCTGTCATATATCTATATTAGGGGAGTGATGAATGCACTTTTTCTTTTTTCAGAGTTGGCTACCAAATACTTACAATTGAAATCCTCTGGAAAACAAATATGAATCTGGATAATGAGACAAGTCTGCCATGTTGATGAAAATAAATGTAAAGTTTATTCTAACAGAGCTTCAGAAGCACAATCCATTTAGAGGAATATTGTATATCTGTTCCAACTATCTCATTGTATGGAATATGAAAATGTATTTTAGAGTTATGCATGGCATTTCACACTGAACCCAAACTTTAATCATGGTTTAAGATTTAAAGGGTAATTTCATAAGAAAAAAAGAATCCACACTTTTAGTGTGAAATCCACACCACACCCCCCACAACTCCCCTTTCTTTTTTTACTACATTCATGGTATCTCTGCATATATGGAGCTCTGGTCTGGACTTGGCAAATTCTCTGGATTTCCTTAGATTTAGGTTCCAATACTATCAGGTAATTATTTTTTTTTGAGTCCTTCATCCTGTGAATGTATTTCTAAATACTTACAGAAAGTAACCCCATCCCAATATGTGGTATTCATGGTCATTTTAGTGTTATTTCTGCTTCTTCTTTTTTGCTCACTGGATGAGGAAGAGCTAGCATTTGTACCATACTACTCCACTTTGAAGCAAAAGCTTTTAAAGGTCTTATTTTTGTTCCATAGATAAGCATTTTAAAATAACTTAAAATTAAGTGAGGACTCTCTTTGGTTCCACAGCTTGTTTATTTTTTGACTTGAAAAACTGAAGGAAAAGAAATGGAGGGGAGCAAAACAAAATCCCAGTGTACACCATTAAGAAATTGCACTTTGGAGATTCCAGCCTAACCCGCATCTGTTTTTCTTGTATATTATTCTAATTAGGTCGGATCTCTCTTACATTCCTGCTTACATTTCTTTTTAGTAGATCTTTCTGATTCCACATTTTTTTCTTCTATTTACAAATTAAATGCAAAGTGGCACGTGGTGTGAGGTACCAGATGTAGATTGCTTTCTTACCTCTGAAGCAAATAACACGTAGGATAACTACAAATATTAGGGAAAAATGGCAATGCCTTGTATTTGATTGGAATCATAGTTCAGAACAGAAGTAAACCTGTGTTTTCTAATAACAAAACCATAGTATTTTAAGAAAAATTAAAATCTAGGATGAGAATAATTATATAAGTAAAAAAAAAGCAAGAAACAATGGATACATTTTTACAAATACATCACTGTATAGTTTTCGAAAGAGATGGAGAACTGATGGTAAGCAAATCAAGTTATGTTTACCGTATTATTCATCTTTCTAATCAGCTCTAGCCCTTCTAGCTAGAATTATTATTATTATTATTTTGTATTAAAATAAGTGATAAGTATACATATCTTTGCACTTTTTAGATATTCTCATCGAATACAGGATAGCTAACAGAAGCAAAGTCTTCAAAATTAATTGTAACAACTAGAAAATTTCTGAATAGCAGTAAGAAATAATGTAAGTAAAACACGATGCCGTGAGTGTTATTGTCAGGTGATACAGACCTGGTTCCAGTAGTAGAAAGCATTTCTATTTTATAGAATTACAGAGCAAATGCTCTAGTCCTCACAAGGAGAACACTCGCTGCTTGTGGAATGGGCTAAACAATGTTAACACCAGCATAAGTCTGCCTAGTTGTACTAGCACTTCTTAATAGTTTAGTAAAGTATCTGTGTTACTTCTGGTTTGTGACCTTGCTTATGCCTGAGATTATCTGCCTCACTCGCCTTTAAGAAGTACGGGAATTATTTTTCCTCCAACACTTTGCAAAAGGTACTCCCTATATGCTTTATTCCATCATATATATCAGCACACCAAGAGTTAGGATTTGAGTCCCTAGTCCAGACTGAGTGCCTACATATAGAATTTACTTGTGTCATATACAGGAAGCTATGACATACCAGAAAATAGGCTGTTGGTAACAAAGAAGCAAAAGTAAAATGGTTTGTCCGATTGTTCATAAAATGGCATTTATGTTCATGTAAAGAAGGAGCTTTAAAAATGAAAACAGTTCATCTGTTGGTCTTTTTGAAAGAGATTTATATATATGTTTGTTAAAATGGAGAAAATAATTTATTTTCTGGAACTTTGTGATGTATTCTGGAAAAGATGAACTCATTATTCATTCAAGTACTTTAGGGCTAAATTAAACAGGGAGTCAATTTTTTTGTGTTTCCTGATAAACCTGGCTGTTCTAAGTGTTTCTGTGTTTGTTGGTTTCTAGTTCCCATGTCCTGTGGGAACAAAGAGGAATCTATTTTTATCGTTTGATTTTCAACATGAGAAGCTTCTTGTAGCTGGCAGGGAAATGACCTTCCTAAAACACTGCAAATCAAAGTCTGGCAATTGGTTCTTAAACTGTTCTTGTAACGGATGAGATTGTAGACCTAATCCATATATAGGAGTATTCCAATATGAATGTACTAGATCTATGTTCCATCTTCTGTTTCATGTTGTAAGTCTTTTTAGTGTATTCAGCATTCAATTTAAAGCCTAGTATTTGACAAATGCAAGGTGGCCTAATGTTGTAAAATATTTGAATGGTATAAAGGGACATTATACCAAAATAAAGTTTTTCTGCCCAAGTGCTGGGAAACAATGAGGTAATAGCCCGGTAAATTGTTCCTCCTGAAGTCTGATAAAAGGTGACTATTGTGCTTGCTGGCACATGTGAAAGTGTCTTAAGGCAGCCTGACTGTACTAAGGGGTTGAGTGGTAGCAACAGGACTGAGCAAGAGTCCCGTGTTCAATAATATTTATATCACAGACATGCTTTGTCTTTGCCAATTCCTAATTCTATTCATCACTCACCTTTCAGCATGCCTTTGTAGCACGTTGCAAACTGACTGCTTTGCTAGCTAACTTGCCAATTCAAATTTGAATTCTCTGTTCTGTAATTCCTTTGGTAGGTTGGCTGTTTTTTATTTTTTCTCTTCAAAATAGGTAGTATGGTTTGTCATTTCCCAGCTCTGGGACCTTGGCTGTTCTCCATTAGTTCCGAAGAATAATAGCCAATAGCTCCAGCACTATTTCTGCAAGTTCCATTAGCTCGCTGGGATGAATTCCATCTGATTTCTGCGAATTTTCTTTTGTTGCAATAAATATATTGTATATTAAAAGATCAGTTATTGCATTACTTAAGAAAGCCTGATAAAATCTGTTCTACCAGATTTTTTAGAAAGAAGGCTAGGAATGTGTGTATTAGCATCTGGATGGCAAGTGAGAGCCGGATTTACAAAGGATAACTGAACTGCTGCAGTGATTCTAGGGGACAGAAATGTAACATATCACAATGCCAGCAGATGAACTGGCCGACGGTACATTTGGGGATGTTGCACACAAGTGAATTAACTTTATAAATAATAACTATTAACCATTACAGAATTACAGAATCACAGAATGGTAAGGGTTGGAAGGGACCTTCGGAGATCATCTAGTCCAACCCCCCTGCCAAAGCGTATTCACCTACAGCATGTTAGACAGGAATGCATCCAGGTGGGTTTTGAACATCTCCAGAGAAGGAGAGACTCTTATTTAAAACTGGAATAGTGCGCCCCCCCCAAAAAAAGGAAAAAATATATTCTTTTTATTGAAATGGAAGTGCTTCTTTTTTATAATCCCGAGCCTTCCCTTTTGCTTCATTAGTCCTGCATCTTAGGTTCCAAGTCAAGTTTTAATGAACTTTGTTGTCCTTTCTCCTTGTCATGTATTGTGAACATTAATTATGACATCGGAGATCAATGATTTTTACATTTATTTTCCTAGACTATATCACTCAATGACATGATTCTGAAATGCTTTTTTAGCAGTTTTGCCCTTCAGCTGTAAATTGTGATTCTGTACTTCTTCATTAATTATCTTGGAGTGCTTACATAACTACTTAGGAGAAAATATTAAATGTAAGATGGTTCCATTAATTTAAGAGCAGGGACATTCTATTTAGACTCCCCTTTCCTTGCTCAAGGAGTACACCATTTTTCATTTTGATAAATGATTTGCCTTGTTATAACTTTTTTAACTAATGGGTATAGAAAAAACTTGTTAAATAAAAATGGTATGACAAAAAAGTGTGACATTCACTTTATTTTATATGGAAACAAATGAATGTAACACAAAGTGATTTTATTGAACTGTAACAACAAAACATTAGAAGTTGAGTGCTGAATTGGCCTTGAAATTTATTCCTTGTGTAATATAGATGGCCTCCAGATGTATGTTCGGATATAACCCAAATGGTTAAAGACCAAGACTGCTAGCAACGCAGTGCTATAAGGCATTTGGCTCATTTCCCTTTTTTAAAGGATGCAACAGGTGTTCTTACCCCCAGTGTGAGTATCAGTATCCTGGACATGGGTTGCGTTTGGATGTTAATCAGAAGGGAAAAGTGCCCCGTCCCCGCAACGTGCTTCCAGAGAGGTTATTCTAATTGTTGCTACAAAAGGGTCATACCCAGAAGTTTACATTGCTTTAACTGGTCCTGCGGCCAGGAACAAGGCTATAGTTTCCAAGGAAGTGAGCCCTCCGTATCTGAGTGCCAAAGCTGCTTGGTCTTGTGAGGACTCATGCTTCCTGAGTGCAGTAGAAGTTCGTGCATGAGGTACATTTCAGGATCAGGCTCCTTTATGGACTCCTTTTTCATGTTGGAGTCAGTCCATTTTTAAAAATAAGTTATGATCAGCTGCTGTTGAAGATCAGTGTATAAAGTGTGGTGAGAATAGTTTCTCATTTAAAATGTTAGCTCTTTCTGTTTTTTTAATAGGGTACTGTTAACAAATACTACATTTAGCCATGTAATTTAATGGCCTAACTTCAGATGTGCTACAGTTTGTGAGTGATAAACAGTAAGTATCAAGCTTGAGATTTTCAAAGGGTCTGAAGAATAATTACACATTTGTATCCCATTAAGTTTTGAATGCCTTTGTAAATTTTAGTCATGCTTATCACTGGACTCTACTCAGAAAAGATTGAACTGTATTATTTAGTGAGTGTCATTATAGAACACATCTGCATATTGAACTAGCTGAAGTATTAAAACAGTAATCAATTTAATCTTTCCAAACTGGACACCTTTGTCCTGTTTTTTAACCACATCCCCAGCTCCACATCTTATAAGTTTACATATATCTTAACCTTTTAACTTGCAGAAGTTCAATGTTCAATCCTAATGTGTTTCAGTTAAGTAATAAAAGGAAATCTACCTGTACAGGTTATTACTGTGAATGTCAGTTGCATTTACATATATATCAGAAGGAAGATGTTGGTCATTATACGTTGTTTTCTCTTCTTCAGCTTCCACTGCTGCTGTAAGAAGCATCAAAAAGCATCAAGCAGTTGAAGGAGCTTTCACATTATTTCCTCCTCTTGGTGCAAAAGTGAAGAACCTAATTACAGTGTTGCTACCATGGGTGCACCCTCTTAGGGATGGGAAAGATGGATCCAAGAAACTAGATCAAAATTTCAATCCTTTACAAGGATATGAATGTAATGAAAGGCATGAAGGTGTTGCACCTTTCACATTATCTATTAGAACCTGTATATGTGGTATGTACATCTCCACAAACAAATTTACCACCACCACAACCCCTGCCGCTGAAAAACTGATGTATACTTTCCAAAAACTGAGTTAGCTTACCTATTGGCTTTCCATAGGATGAGATAAAATCCTTAGTTTTCAGGAGTTTCCAACACAAAACTACTAACTCAGCGACTGAGCCTCTCACTTAACCTGTGACGGTTTTGCTATGTGTGTTAATATTAAGAAGGGCATGTTCAGTTGTCGTCTGTTTGAAGGTTCAAATTCAGGGGTAGAGCTGGTTTTCTGCCATTTTTACCTCAGAATTGTAGGCAGAGGAACTCCACGTTTACATGCAAATGAATCTGGGTGTGCAGAAAGAATCCACAGTGTGTGTGCCGAAGAGAGGAGGTGAAAAGGACAGAGGCGAGAAGGATGCCTCTCTAGCTCGTGCTAGCATTGAGGGTACAGTGCTACTGCAAAGTCTAAGCTGATACACTTAGCGTGTCTCAGGGCATGATTCCACTGAGAAAGGGACGATGACTGCTGTCAGTGATTGTGTGAGCAGGAGATAGGTGAAAATAAAAGGACAAAAAATCAATTACAAACCTCCACAAAACTACGAAGTGTGTAGCAGGCTGGGTTTTTGGTTCCTTAATGTCAGAATAAGAAGATGCATGCAGATGAAAAGAGCACTGGATTGAAGTTAAGACGGTTGTGCTCATCCTTGGTGTGTTAACAAGACAGTCTCCTTCTCCTGTCAGTTTTCACAAGTGTCCTCATGACAGCTGCTGTGCTGAAGAAATTATTATTAAAAGAAGAACTTTCTATCTTACTTGAAATTTAAGTTGCAGGATCTGTTTTTAAACTAATTTTTCATTACTATATTTTCATAAGTAATAATTCATGACTCTAAGAGCTGTAAGCCTCTGACCAAAAACGAAATGTAGAAGGATTTTTTTTTTTTAACCTGCAGACATAAAAGGTACTTTTAAGGCAAGCATACAAAAGCTTTTCCCTGTTTTAGATGTACCATTAACACTATCTTTAACTGTGCTTGAACTGGTACTATGATATACTGAATTAGGACAAGAGGTAATGGGCACAAACTTGAATGTAGGAAGTTCCATCTAAACATGAGGAGGAACTTCTTTCCTTTGAGGGTGGCAGAGCACTGGAACAGGCTGCCCAGAGAGGTGGTGGAGTCTCCGACTCTGGAGACATTCAAAACCTGCCTGGACGCCGTCCTGTGCAACCTGTTCTAGGTGACCCTGCTCTGGCAGGGGGGTTGGACTAGATGATCTCCAGAGGTCCCTTCCGACCCCTGTGATTCTGTGATTCTGTGATTATACTTTCTTTGGGCCAGATCCCTGTCTGCTGGAACTAGTTATAAATTCATTGATTTCTACTCAGCAAGGCTGGTATACAACACTTGTAGACAGGTGCCATTTTTGTGAGGTTATTGAAGTCTGCCAAGACCTGAACTATTTACATGCTGTCCTCATACTAGTCAATATTCTAGATAATGCCTTTTCATTTAAAATGCTTATTCAGATCTTTGATAGCATATTGGTCTGTCAGATTTTGATTATAATATAGACAAGAATAGTGGAGGAGACAAAAATAGATCTTCCAATGAGATTATGATGTATATGGTAAGATCTGCCTCTGGAGGGCTTTCGAGCTTTTTTTGCTCAGTGACCGGAGTATTGCATCTTCTTGAGTTACAGCAGTTATTAAACTGGTTGACAAGAGAGATGCAGTAGTTGCCTTGAAAAGAGATTAGTCTATTGAAGTAGGACTTTCTGTAGCTCAGAGACTCCTCTTCCAATAAGCATTTTAGCTCTGGATAGCCCTGGAAATTTATTGTGTGTTCCACCATTAATACTCATAAACATTACAAGAGTCATACAGACCCTTTTTTGCTTACTGTGTCTGTTTCTGTGGATTCTGAGATACATTGAGCTCTCAGCGGATAACTGAAGCAGTGAACACCCGCTTACCAACTCGGCTGTAGGCAGGGCTTTTACTTTTTGGTAAAGATCTGAGCCAAGATAAATAATCCTTCAACTGTGACTGCATTTAACCCAAAAGTGGAAGTTCCCATAGGCATATATTTACACCATATATGTAAATTATGGATTCTGGTGCAGTGTACCATTAAATTCTAATCTAAGTATTAAAATTCTACCTGTGCTTAAATAACCAGAAATTAAGCTTTTAAACTTTTTGAAATACAATATTTTTTTTCATATCATTGATATTCAAGGCATGTTTTCATAACACTTCTGCACTTACGTCAACTATTATTGCTCCTACATTACCAATAAGTAGCACGCTAACATCTCTTTTAAGGATGAGTAATCTTCATTGTATTTTTTTAACTGGAAAATGGAAGATAATGTTCATTTCCCCTTGGAAAAATGACTATATGAAAATGCATCTTACTACTATTTTGCCAGCTCTTGTATTCAGATTGCTTTACTGATTAAAGAGTCAGGACATCAAGGTTTAATTCACATTGAATTTTGTCACTGTGGTAAGTTTTGCAAGCATTTCAACTTTCCATATATCTCAGTTTTGATATCTGAAAATAGGAAAGTACCTCAAATTAAATTTTCTGAAGTGCTTTTAGGTGAAAGAAGGCATGGTTTCCTTATTTAAATAATGGCATGGGTGATTGATCAATACTTTTATTTTGCTGTATGAGCAATTTGAAATAAATATTAAGCTGTATAACACTACCAATGATGACATAGAGTCAGCTTTTCTCTATTAAGCTTATGGTGCAATATTTCCTCTTGATAGTTAAAGGAAGGACACAATTTTTTACTTTATCTGTTACAAAAGTCTGGTTCCTGTATGGAACCAGGACGTGAGGTCTTTTTTTGCAGTAAAATAAGACTTTTTTTCAATCTTTTACTGCAACAAAGAAGCTATACCACAAAATTTTAATGTTATTGTGCTTTCTGGAAATATATATATACTTTGAAATTATCAGTATCTATAGTAGAGCAATGGGCTTAGTGTGTTTAATTCAAATGGAGATAAGGTTGCAAAAGGTTTTTGAAGAGAAGCCTTTCCTAGAGAAACTAATTTAGAGACCCACTGTTTACTACCAGAGCCTCTAGAAGTCATTGGAACTGTTCAGTGGTGATTTAGATCCGTCCCTTACAACCTGCTGGTGTGTGCCCACAGCAGTCTGTTTACTTGTCGCTAGCTATCTCACTGGTGTAAAGAATCTCTGCCAGGGATGGTTTCCTGGCGATATTCAGAACAGACACAATTCCCTCAACCTTTCCTTTCGCTGCTAGACTAAACTGTGATAAGAAGACCTTGAAAGTACCGTGTCCTACCGATTAGGAGAACTGTAATATTGTTTGGTCTTATCATGTACGTGAGAAGAAGCTTTGTAAACATGGACTCAGCTATTCCAGGGGGAAAGAAAGAAGCAGAGAGGAAGCAATGTAAAATGGAAGTCTGAAGCACTCATACTTCAAGGGGTAGAGTGATCATTCTACCATCTGAGCAAGAAAGGATACGGCAGGTGTTTAAATGTCTGTATGTAGTGCATATTAGCTCTTTCTTTTAGCTTTGATGTGATTTTCCCAGTTTAATTTACATGGTATAGCATAAAAAATAAAAAGAGAAGATATTGAAGAGCTATCATGGCAAGCTTTTCATATGGTGTCAGTTTGGTATAAAGGAATAAAAAGTTCTAATAATATCTTTCAAGCATTAATCTCTGCAAGATGTCATGAAGACCAGAATTAGAGCAATATGTGGTCTTTGCCATCTTTGACTGTTGTGACTCAAAGACACTTTTGATGACTTAAAAAGAAAATTCAATACTTAAAAAGCACACAAACCAGTAGAATTTCCACAACAATCCATTTCTCCATATACATCCCAACAGGGTCAATTTTCAATGCATTTCACATAAGAAAAAATATACTGTTCTCACGATTGTTTGTGGGCGTAGTTCTCCATACCCCATGCTGCAAATATACCCCACAGTGTCAGATCCATGCTGTGACCAACAATATATGCCCAGTGGGCTAGGCTAGCAATATCTACTGTATGTTTATATTTTTTCATTTACATTTTTGCAAAGCTGCTTCTTCCTCTGTCTTAGTCTGGCAGTATGTCTTGCTATAGTTTGGGGGATTGTAAAGCTGTCTCCAAAAAGCATATTGGAATGCAGCATTTGGACTCACGAAAGCTCAAGCTCTCTATTGCAAGGCCTTTGTTTTCTAAATGTTCGCAGGGTATGCAGCAGGACAGAAAAGCTGCACATCAACACAAGCTTTTGTAGAAGTTGTAGAAAGTGCAGTGGCATCTTAGTGCCTCACTTAAGGTGAGAATTGTGGCTCTTTTACTATGTGGCATTTCACCTTAGAGCACACCCTAGCTTCCCGAGCTGTGTTGGATATCAAAGGAATCTAAAGTAAAATTCAGCCTAAAAGTCCTTTTAAAATATTGGAAATGACAGCTTGACTACTCAGAAAGGAAGAATTATATTTCATGAAAAGTGAAAAATAGTGTTTGAAATTTCTTTAAAAGAAGTCAAAAGGGAGATACCACATGCCTTGTAGTCCTATTTTCATATGATTTTGTGAATGTGACACTTGGGTTCGTAATAATTTAACAATTAAATATATCCAATAATTTGAGAAAAGTCAACACTTGTCTAACTTTGCGTTTAAGAGTTTCTTGGAGTGGCTGCGGTTTTCTAAAATGTCATCCATCACATTGCAAAGTCGGAGTTTGAAATCCAACCTGTATGCGTGTTTGTGACTAGTCAATTAAATCTCTCAGTTCTATATCTGTTTCCTGATTTGATTAACTGAGCCCACTGAAACACAAGTAATGGAGCATGAAGACTTTATATTGACTTTCAAATAGGCTTTGCATTACTCAAGCTTGTTCATCTGAAAGTTTTCTCCAAAGATGCGGAGACAGGTCCAAGGTAGAATTATGGAAAAATGCCACTAAGTGCTCAAATTATTCTAGGCGTGTATTCACAGTGCCAAGCCTGAATCGTTTTGAAGTGTTCTAGGATTATCTAGAACCCTAGAAATGCAGATTTAAGGTAATTTCTAAACTGTTCTACATCTACTAGACTAAACTGATATTTCTTAAATGTAAAGCATAATTCATTGCAACTTGTGGGGACTGGTATTAGTGTAGAATTTCTTTTTCAGTTTTTGAAAACAAACACAACATAATACATCTACTAAGAACAAACCTAAAGACTTTAATAATGAGAAATAGAGGATTATATATATGTACATACATAAATGCATTTATGTATAAATATATAATATGTTAACATTATACTTATATAATTATTATTTATTTTATCACATCAAATTGTTTAAGGAAAGTGGAGCTACTGATTTCTTAAATATTTTTATTTTTGACTGAAGTAGTCAGCATCCTTTTTTCTGTGTCCTCTGAGCGAAAAATGTCAGTATTCTTCAGTGATGCTTTTTGTTTAAAAACCTTCTTCAATGTATTTGTAATACAATTTTCAAACCCTTCAAAATAAAAGAGAAAATTTTTAATCAAGCTGTCACTTTTTTAAAGCTCTACTTACCTGAAGTATCATTATTTCATTGTGAACCAAAAAAAATTTTAAAAATATCAAAGAGAACATCCAAAAATATTTGTACATTCTTTTCTTAACTGCTGTTTTTTACCAGATCGTCATTTGCTGCTTATCAGGAAGCAAGATATAATCCTTTCTAAGGAATGATAATCAAATAGTACCATAAAGAGATTTTTTTTTGTTTGCAATTACATAACTAAAATGAGTTATTTATCAAACTAGTGGGCCAAGAACATGAATCCTAATTGAAATCCAGAGTCAAGTTAGCCTTTGTTAGAGAGTTTATAAAATCAAGATATCTTAAAGGTCTGCAAGGATCTTATAAAGAGATCATAAAGGATTCCAGCATGAATCTAGGTGGAATTCTGCCCTTGAATTAGGGATTTAAAGTTCTGAGAAACATTGTTGATGAATTCATGGCAGAACAAGGAATCTTTGTCCTTCTCTACAAATACTCTGGAGGTAATTTTTGTCCCAACAGTTACATGCAGAAATCTGTGCTATGAAAAAAAAGGAGCTAAAATAATTTTTGCTTGCAAATTAACCAGAATGATGGAAAGTTAGCTTAATCTAAAAAATTCTGCTTTTAGTTACAAGAATATAGAATTAAATTCTTCTCCTGAACAGGAAAGATAACGAAATTGTCCCGTTTAGTAACTATACTACTAGTCCATTCCTTAGAATTACTAGCAAAATATGTGGGTTTTCTTAGAGATCTTGCCTACCGTTTGAGAGCTTCCTTGAGTAAGGATTTCATAATTCATATAAAATAGTAAAATGCATGCAGTTTTTTACTGCACTGTATTGTATCTAGCAAATATAAAAAGACATACAGTTTTAATAACTGAAAAACTTTGGAATTCCACAGCAAGAAAAGCTGTATTTCAAAATTCTGTTGGAAATGATACATGTGTAACCCTGAAATCAGACCCATTAAAACCAAAATTGGAATATTACAGTTCAAGACCATGATACTCAGAATGATGAAACTGTAAGCAAGACAGGGTTTCAAAATAACAATTGTTTTTTAACATCACAATTACCACCTACCTTTCCCAGATGGATATCTGGAGGTAGTTTGGTACCTTCCTGATAATTCTAAGAAAAGCAAGGCTAGTGTGAGGGGGAGATTGGGGAGAAAAGTAATTGTATTAGAGAGACTTTTTGTTTTAAAAAACACTTTTTCAATTAACCAAAACCAAATATAGCTTCATGTGTACAGTCAAGAAATTTGGTACTGTCAAGTCTGTGATTCATGCTTGCAGTCCTTAGAATGTGAAATATTTTGGCAAGACTGATTTCTAAAACCCTAAGTGGGTTATATTTTATGAAACTGGAAATTCTTTAAATCCTACTTCTTTTGCTCTTGAAATATATTTATTGTTTATTACCATACACCTATTTATATTCTTTTTGCCTGATCTAACTAGTTAGTGTGCTAGTTTTCACAAATACATTTATGTTGTTTTTCTATAATGTTTAAAAATTAAATTTTTTTAAAATATGCAAAATGCTTAGTGAATGAATTGTCCATCTTTGACATCAATGTAAACTACATGCTTTGTAATCCTGCTAAAATGCTTGCCTGCATTTGCTTTGGGTACTATAGGCAAAATATTGCTTACGCCTATTTCAATTGATGCCAATGGAAGTTTTTAGTATAACAGGAATCAGATTGCTGAGTATCTTCTGTGGCATTCCACTTTCTAGTATTTATAACTGCTCTCAGGGTTTAAATCACAAGGAGAAATGCTGAAGCTGTTCCTTAGCAAACTCCTTCCTTTATCAGCAGGAAAGACATTGCAGAAGATATAATTCAAATTCAGAAATTTGAACCAATGATTTTGGTGATCTGATTGTTTGAGTTCCTGATGACATCTCAATACTGGTGATGAGTATGATAAATTATCCACAGAGACATAAAAGCTGCATACCTGCAGTTATTTTCATTGCTCCATCACATAAAACCAGGCTCTGGGATTAATAGACTCATAGATCAGAAAAACATTGGCCACATTATAAGAAAGTGCTAAGCGTCAATGAGGAGACAGTTTCTAGTCGAAGTACTGGGAAAATAGGAGTGCACTTCTTTCAGGGCAATTTTTTTTCCCCCAGAGTCATTGTTACTGGCCTTATTCCTGTATCTGATTTGTTCTCTTGAACAGTCTCCAGCAGGTGCCATATTTAATACAAATACTTCCAGTCCCGAGTAACGTACTGGAGTTAATAATGTAGTGGCAAAGTTTTAATATTCGCTAATCTGTTTTCAGTTCGTTATCCTGAAAATAATGTCTGCTTGCCCTATTGGCAGCTCCAAAGCCTATAGTGAACAGGTGGGGCGTTTTCTTTCCAGGAAATGTCAGTTTGATGTCTGGAAGCAGATGTAGTTTTCCCCGACTCAGTGCGGGTCTCTCTTCTAACTTAATAGGAGCTCTAAATAGCTGACAGGTGATAATACATCTAGTCAGCTCAAAGCATGTTCTGACTCTACTGCCAGCTAGGAAATGGGAAACTTTCACTTCTGCAATGGTGATCTTAAAGTGATCACCTTTTAGAGCAAGAAATCATGTTTAAAAAACTTTCTGATTAGAAAATCAAGTCAGCCGTCTTCACAGATATACGTAATTGATACAGCTATGTGTACAGAAACATTATTTTGTAAACCAGCTGATATATTGCTTATCTGATATTAACAATAATTTTCAGGGAAGAAGAAATTATTTAAATCTCCATTGTAGGCACCTCTTAAATAAAGGAGGATACAGAAGTCTTTATCTAATCTGACCTCTGATGTCAGGTCCAGAGCAGGGATCTAAGCCTAAACCGGTAAGTAATTCTTTTTTTCCAGAAACCCATTTTCACTTGCTGAGCATTCTGGGTGGATCAAGTGTGGCTCTGTGAGTGCAGTTCTCAGGGGCTGAAAGCTTTTTCTCCAGGCTCTGGTACTCTTTTGGTGACTTCAGCAGTCACACTAGTTATTCCAAACTTGCATTATTTAGTTCTTCTGAGAGAAGAGGAGGAGGAGAGGAAGATGAGGAAAGGGGAATTCAGATATTAGGTTTTTTTCACTCGCTCTCAATCCTACTGTCTCCCTTTAGTCTTCCCTGGTCTGAGAGAGAACAGTCTGTTCGTCTCACCTTCCAATTTTCCCCAGCAGTTGGTCCAGCATTTAGAAAGCAATTTTTTCTTCTAGATGTAGTTATTTGTTCTCTGAGAGCTGGACTGCTGAGGATGCTCAGCTAATACCCAACTTTCATTCCTGCTCCAGCTAGTTCTTGGTGTATGTTATTGCAAACTGTATACCCTAAAGTGAATATTTGATATCACGCTGAGATGGCATATAACTCCAGGTTGCAGTCAATTCCTGTTTTGAATCACAACCCACTTAGAAAGCAGAAAATCCATTTTAGGGTTACCAATACAGCACATGGAAGCAAAGGAAATTGAAATCTGAGGCAGCTGTTCTAGCACCATTAATATGTAGGAGCAACAGCGTAGTGATTGGATTTATGAAACAGAAAAGATCTTCACATTCCAACTGCATGCAAGGCAGATGGGCTGTTTGGGTTAGCTAAAGAAAATCCTGTGGGAACGTAGGATGTAGGTGTCAGATCTGAGCTGTATTGTAGATGTGCTGACATTCTTCAAGGACCGTAATCAGGCATCCACAATCACAGAAGATACCCTGTCTCTGAGGCCAAAGCAATTCTGATACGAAAAGAGGAAGATGGAATATTTCTGTCTACGGAGATGGTGCACAGGCCTGGTGTGCATGGTGCACCAAAGCCTCGGTGTCCTGGGGCTGCCCGCAAGACCATTCTCAAAAGAAATTGAGTAATGGCCAAGATAATCTAAGAGAAATGATACTTGCACAGTTTAGGGAACCACAGATCCTACATTTCCTCCTGAAATCCTATGGCTTTCACTCTTTTTTCACTTAGCAAAAAAGATGCGACTTGTATTCACTTTGCCTATCTTCATGTAACCTGGAAATCTGAATTATGAAGATTTGGTCCTTTGTACATTTGCAGGTTACAAAATGTAAACTTGATTTTCATGAACTTGTTCTGGTATGTAAACATCTCCAATACAGAATATGCTCTTGAATGTGGTAAAATTGCTTAATATATTATAAGATACTAACTCAAAAGAAAAAGTGTCCACTCAGTTTGTGATACCTTGTTATATACCCATTCTGGGTGAGAAAGATCTTGGAGATTGAGTACATGCAAAGAACCACAAGCCATAGGAAACAAATATTTAAACTTCAGTCCTGCAATATTCAATTAGATTTTTTTTTTGTCATCAGTAAATCCAAATTAATTTGACTATACGATGGGTAAATAATTTGCCAACCCCCAACAGAACAACAGTGAACAACAGTGATTTTCAGCTCTATAAAGTGATATCCAAGTGATGCCCAAGTGGCGAGCAGTGACAAGTGGTGTTCCTCAGGGGTCGGTACTGGGACCAGTACTATTTAACATCTTNTGAAGGGGGCCTATAAGAAAGCAGGGTGGGACTTTTTACAGGGTATGTAGTGCTAGGAGGAGGGGTAATGGCTTCAAACTGGAAGAGGGTAGATTTAGAATAGATATTAGGAAGAAATTTTTCCATCTGAGGGTGGTGAGACACTGGAACTGGTTGCCCAGGGAAGTTGTGGAGGCCCCATCCCTGGAAGTGTTCAAGGCCAGGTTGGATGAGGTTTTGAGCAACGAGGTCTAGTGGGAGGTGTCTTTGCCCATGGCAGGGGGGGTGGAACTAGATGATCTTTAAGGTCCCTTCCAACTCTAACCATTCTGTGATTCTATTCTATGATTCTGTATTCTGAATGTCACCAAATGGATGATTCTATCTGTTGCCATTGTGTACTGCAGGAATGTAGATTATGTGTGTGGATAATAGACAGATAATAGACAGACAGAATGACTGACCGGCCAACTGACCAACTTGATTTGCTAAGCCTGAGATTCAAGGAAGAAAAATTACTGGAAGTTAAAAACTCCTGAAAAACAAGATTTAAAATAGAAAGTATGACACAACTCTAACAATAGCATTGTGAATGGCGACATTGCCATTCTGAATGGAGATCTGCTTGGGTCAAATTGAATAACAATGCTCTTTTTCTTCATTAAGGCCATTAAAATCTGTAAGGCTATGGGACCTGGATAGACATAAAGGTTTTAAAAAGCAATGAGGAGAGACTAATGCTCATTGCTGCGTACTTACTTGAAGAGCCCAATTAAGTAAAAGTTTGTGCTAATTTTTGCTTTCCGAAAAATCTAAGCAGAAAAGCCTCGTTTTTGCTACTGCATTGGTTCAGAAAAAAAACCTACGATTTTTTCTCAGTATCACCATATAAATATTACAAATTCTTTTTGGAGCACAAAATTATTTTTATTATTGCAACTGGAGATAAATGTTATTTGTTCATAACATCAAAATATAAGAATTCACCAAGATTCTTTCTCTGTGCCTTACTACGCAGTTTCAGTGGAGTGTCTCTGGGAATATTGCAGCTTTCTATTGTTTTTTGGAAGTGCTAATATTAGCATGAAATGTGATAAGAATTATTTAAGAACCTAATTGCATGCTCTCTATTTGGCATTTGAATTTTGTGTCTTTGGAATTTGTCTCTTCAGAATGCTTTATTTAGTTTCTATTAATACCCTGTAATTTAATAATTGTAGTGGGAGGCTAAGGAGAATATGGAACAAGGAAAGATTTGCATATTTCTTTGAAACAGTAGTTTGTGATAGGCTCTGACCTTTTTTTCAGACTGATCTTAAGCAGTTTTGCTAAGGCTGGCGAGAATACCACAGAGCATGGAGAGACCAGATAGGGAGACTATTCATCCTTTATCCCATTCATTTGTCATATGACTAAGGGAAGGCTGAATCAATCAATCAAAGCTCTGCAAAATAGTATTAAGCAATGTAATTCTTGATTAAATCTGGCTTTCAATGTAGGTATCAGCCTGACGAAAAGATCTTTTAAACTAAATCTTACCATGAAAGCAGAAAAAAAATTTGCTTTTTCTGTTGCCTTAAGACTCTGCTGAAAAGCACATCTGAAAAAAATTGTGGCTGTGACTTCATGTTTGAGTTTTTGCCTGTTAAAACATATTACTACAGGCCTCTGTTTTTTGCACTTGTAACCCGAGTAAGAAAATGGCATGCAAGAAAGAAATCTTCTGGAAAGATTGGCTAATGGCTATGTAAACAGCAAATGCTTGCCACATATGGGCATTAGGAGTTTTTATTGCAAATACTCAGTGACTACTGTGAACAGGGTAGAGCTCTGAAATGTGGTAGCAAGGCAAATCTTTTGGATGAGACTTGGAAGCAGTTTGGCAATGTCCTTACCAAAGGCTTAGGGACTTTTTGCTCAGAACCTATGTAAAAAAGAGGACTACAGCAGCTAAAAGACAAGGCTGTACTGTGCTGCTTGGGTTTTCTGCAAGGGCCTGGGGTGATGTGAAGGAAGGGAACACATAATCAACAAAATAGGGTTTAAGCAGAGTCACCTCAAGCATTTGCATATAAGCAAGGAAGTGCCTGCAAGGCACCATTGTGGGGAACCTCCTCCCTGGCCCTTTCTGGGAAATCCACATACCACGGTGCCTCTCTGAAGTGCCTGTACGCTGACACACACAGTGTGGGGAATGAGCATGAGATCTGTATGCAGACGCAAGCCTGTCAGCTTGTTGGGATGATGGAGACATGATGGGATGGCTCACATGACTGGAGTGCTGCAATGGAGGGATACAGGCTCTTTAGGAAGGACAGGCTGGGAAAATGAGAGGGAGGAGTTGCCCTTTATGTGAGAAAGTAGCTGGAGTGCCTGCAGCTCTGCCTGGGGATGGGTGATGAGCCAACTGAGAGTTTATGGGGATGGAAGACATTGTAGTGGGTGTCAGCTATAGACTGTAATCAGGAAGAACAAGTAGATAAGGCCTTCTACGAAAGCTAGAAGTAGCCTTGTGTTCACAGACCCTGGTCTTCATGGGGGATTTTAACCACTCCAATTATCTGCTGGAGGGACAACACAGCAGGGCAAAAGAAGATTCTAGGAGACTATTGATGACAACTTCTTGACAAGAGTGATAGAGGAACCAATGAGGGAAGGTGGTCTGCTGGACCTCATACTTACAAACAAGGAAGAGCTTGCTGAGGATGAGAAGGTCAAAGGCAGCCTCGGCTGCAGTGACTAAGAAATAGTGGAGTTTAGGAATCGGGGAAGAGGGAGCAGGGCAAAAAATGAAGATCACAACTCTGGGCTTTAGAAGAGCAGATTTTAGCCTCTTCAGGGAAGTGCTTGAAAGAGTCTTATGAGATAGGGCACTAGAGGAAATAGGAATCCAAGAAAGCTGGTTAATATTCAAGAATCACCTCCTCCAAGCTCAAGAGAAGTCCATCTCAAACAGCAGAAGTCAAGGAAAAATGCCAGGAAGGCTGCATGGATGCAGGGAGCTCCTGGCCAAATTCAAACACAAAAAGGAAATATAGAGAAGGTAGAAGCAGAGACAAGGAACCAGGGAAGGAATATAGAGACACTGTCTGAGTATGACAGGACACAATGAGGAAAGTCAAAGGTCACCTGGAGCTGGATCTGGTGATGGATGTCAAAGGCAACATGAAGGACTTCTACAAACACATAAGTAGCAAAATGAAGACTGGGGAAAACATGGGCCCACTGCTGAATGAGGTAGACCTGGTGACATAGGACATGGAAAAGGCTTACGCACTGACTGCGTTCACTGCCTCAGTCTTTACTATCAAGAACGGCCTTCAGACATGCAAGGCTCCAGTGATCAAGGGAAAGTCTTGAGCAAGGAAGACGTAGAAGAGAATCAGGTATGGCAATACTTAAGCAACTTGGGCATATGTCAGTCCTTGGCCCCGGTGGGGTGCATCCACAAGTGCTGAGGGAGCGTCTGATGTCATTGCAAGACAAGTCTCAATTATCTTTGAACAACCATGGCAATTGGAAGAGGTTCCTGAGGGCTGGAGGAAAGCAAATGTCAACGTGTTCTCAAAAAGGGCAAGAAGGAGGACCCAGGGAACCACAGGCTGGCTAGCCTTACCTTAATTCCTGGGAAGGTAATATAGTAAGAGGCAATGGGCACAAACTAAAACACAGTAGGTTCTGTCTGAACATCCAGAAACACTTTTTTACTGTGAGGGTGACTGAACACTGGCACAGGCTTCCCCGAGAAGCTGTGGAGTCTGCATCCTCGGAAATATTCAAAAGTCATCTGGACATGGTCCTGGGCAACCTTCTGTAGATGGCCCTGCTTGAGTAGGGGGGCTGGACAAAATGACCTGCAGAGGTCCTTTCCAGCCTCAACCATTCTGTGATTCTGTGAGGTAACAAGAAAATCAAAAAAGAAAGGCTTCAAAATATTTTGATGGTCCTGAAAGAAGTGGGGTCCCTGCTGCACCTTTGTCAAGGATGAAGTAAAGGTTTCAGGAGGCTTCCTCAGTAAAAAAAAAGTGGAAAAACTCAGTTTCTAATCTCAGTCTACTTTCTGAGGGTTTGAGAAAGTGCCCAGGATACAGCAATATTGGGACATAACACAGGGAAAAAATACACTTGCTCATGGAAGTGGACATCTGAGCAACTGCCCAATTTGCATGTCCAGTGACTGCTCCCTTACCTCTTTTTCCTGGTAATAGGGAAGAATCCTAAATTTGTCTTCAGATGTTGTATAGAATTTATTTTAGCTACCCTATTTATAAGGCTAAATACGGACCATAAATGGAACAGTATTTGAGGTCAGCTCAAATAAAGAGAGTGCATCAAGAGAAGAAAGTCACTGTGATTTAACAAGGAAACCCAGTCTAATGAATTTTTAGTTAGTTGCATTACATCCACGCGTGGCATATAACCATCACAGTAATTCTGAAGACAACTTTCCATCAACTAGTAATACAGCCCTAAAAAAACTGAGGCTTTTTACCATGCTGCCATTTCTTTGCTTGCTCTGAAAGATCAGGAAAGATAGAAGTAATTGCCACAAGTCTCTAGTTTGCACGGAAGTTTCCCATTTTCGGGTAGTTGATGTCTCAAGTCATGAATGTACATATCATAGTGTTTAATCTTCATAGCTTCTCAGAGCAGAATTATTCTAGATAAAATTTTGTTTGTATGACATCTGAAAATAAAGAGAACAATAAAATTTAGAAGGCCCAAAAGCATAGAATATTTTTATTTATAGTTATTCATATAGGTCAGTTAATTCTGACAGAAGACTTAAGTGTTGTTTTCCCAAAATTCATCCATTGATAAAATAGTAAATCCTTATAGGACAATAGATGTGTTAGTTGCTAATTATATAATGGCTGATGAGAAATTTTTTGCTCCCAGATATCAAAATTATTGAAAAATATGTCTTGGCAAAATGGAAAAAAATGCAAAGGATTTAATTGAGTACTATGCATTATCTCATAAACTCTCAATTTAGTGTTTTTATTTCAGCATTTCTATTTCGACACCTGACTCCCCGGCCACTTTCTCTGAAAGAAAATGTTGACTTTTCAGGAAATTATGAGCTTTGTTGAATGGTTGGAATTTGACTAAAGACTCAGTAAGGATTACTTGCATGAGAGAGATTTTATAGCTACAGCTTCCCAGATGTGGGTATGTTTGCGTGTTTCAGAAGTATTGTATGAGGACATGATCTAGTATTCTGTTGTGAAATCCTAATTTTCTCAGTTTCTCGGAGTTCAAGGAATTCTTGCTGCAAATGCAGCAGTAGAAATAATATTGTTCTTTAGCAAATGGTCTTGGACAGATTGCAGAAATCTGTTAAATATTAATTCCATTAAGGCTGAATATTCAACTAAAATTAATTGCAATGCTGTGTAAAAATAATTTAATGGATTTATTTAAAAAGGGATGCAATGAAATGTATAGAAACTTGTAAGTAGTATTTTAAATAATACAGTGAAGCTTATAATAATGTAATTGTATATTTGAGGGTAATACAGGTACAAACTTGAGAAGAAAAGATTGCATGTACATACTTACATATGTGCATATATATGTGTTTTTGGTGAACCAGGGAATATAGCAGAAGATAAACTGGTCTTGGACAGCCAGCCTACAGATGTCCTATCCATGCTTGTCCAGATTACCAGTCTTCTGAATTCCTGCATCCATGTGCATGGACCTGTTTGCACCTCCATTTCCTGGTATGCTGGTTTTAGCAGCACAGAATTATGACTGGGTATGTGCTGATCCAGACTGATACCTGATCTGGACATTTGGGGAAACTGGTTACTAGAGCATGGTATAGCATTATAAATTAGCAAGGCAGTACAAATGCAGTCGCTGTGTCCTCACTGAATATGATTGGAGATGGTAAAGAATTTATAATCTTAGGAAAGAATTATGATGTCTGTTCTCCATTTGCTGTACAGTTTTTTAAGGGAAATAAACCTTTTCAATTTTTTTTTTTTCTTGCTCAATATTTCTCTCTATCCTTTCTCATGTGGCCCGTCAGCCATGTGGATATTTTGCAGAAAGAATAAAGACAGATATATGAGTAAGAAGGGAGAGAGAACTCAGTATAACTACTTTTTCCTTTCATGTATATCTTTTCGTGTGGTATATTTCCCCTCAAGAACATTCACAGGGTGAAAACAACATAGGGGCTACCGAAAATATGTAGCAATGTACTGCATGCTTCTTAACCTCATTAATTCAAGACAGATAACATTTGAATGTAAAATATCCCTCAATATCACTATAAAAAATAGAGATACAAGATGAACAATGCAGTATTTGTTTCAATGATCTTGGGGTGAAGTTCAGTGCGCTGCGTGGGACTATGTCATAAATGTTCAGAGGCATTCAGTTTTCTCAGCCTGCATGTTAGAGGGTTCAAGAGAAAGCTCTGTGGGATGGCTAATCTGCTCTTCTGAACCAGAGGGGTATGTAAACACTATTTCTAACCCCTGGTTGGAAAGCGCATCCACTGTGAGGAACTACTTGCTGTTCACACGCCATGTGGGACTAGGTATTAAACTTAGTATTAAAGAGTTTGGTGGGAACACAAATGCTCTACTGCAAGAGCAGCGAGTGAATGGAGACCACACCCACCACACAGGCACTTCGCCTGCCCACGCTATCTAGGCCACCAACAAGTGCTTATATGCGCTGAGGAGAAGCTGGCGTGTTCTGCGTTGGCAGCCAGTACTGAAACCATTAGTGGTTTCATGGCCAGTCCTGCCTCTTTGTTGCAGTCTGTACCTGATGCGTTTGTGTGCTGCGATGCTGAAAGGCTCCAAGCCCCCGCTGGTCTAACAGGCTGCTGCTTACAGATACGAGCCTTCATCCTATGGTTTTGGATATCAGGGAAAGGTTCCATTGAGTTTGGTGGGCTTATGAAAAAAAAATTCCATGCTGTATGAAGTGATTTTTCAAATGAAGATTTGGGTACATGACTGTCCAGTCTCAGACATTTTATCAAAAGATTGGCTCAGGACTTTCTTCCTGTGTTTTCTGTTCTTTTTTTCAAGGAAGACCAGTTGCCATGACCAAAATCAATCACCATTTCAAGATTCCTGGCACACACATGTACAGAGAAATCACTTTCTGCCATGCTTCTATTATAGCAATTACGTGATGAAAAGGAGAACACTATCCAAAATACAGAAGCCCCAAACCTTCAAATGCAAATGCCCTTGCAAATGAACACTCTACCCACATGGAGAGAAAAGATCCAGGCTTAGATTCACCTTATGTAGGCGAGCTCTGATTCTATGTATGAGAAAGATTACTTTAAGACGAAAATCAAATTATCTCTGTGTTCAGAAGATAGTTACCAATAAACTCATCTCTGCATCGTCTAATTTCATTTTCAGATTTTTGCATAGCTTAACTTATCTAATGAAGAATGTTGACACAGCAGAGAGGAACTCAACTTTAGTGGCTTTGAAATGGCTGTCTTCAAAACTTTGGGGCAGAACGACATGAATGGAATAACAAACCAGACTTCTAGCTGCAAATCCGTATTAGAAAGCTTTATGTTAGTGTTAGGGTATCAGGATTGCATTGTCAAAGGAGGGCAAAGATGCTAAGAGCATGAGAAAGGCTTTATTTTGTGAATGTTTAATTCCTAATGAAAGAAAAGCAGCATAAGAAACAAAGTGATTCTTTTTCATCATTTCAGACTGCATGTTCATGTCAGTATATCCAAGTTCATTTACAATGTGGTTTATTCTAAAAGTACCAATGTATTTGTACTACAGCATTATTTCAGTAGTTTTGTTTCAGGCAGCTATGTTTTTGTCAGGGAATCCAAATTAGGAACCTTGTGAGGTCTGAGATGTTTCTAGCAATTTCCACAAGATTTCAGTTTTCTAATTGTTTCGTGATTATTCCAGGGGCTTTTATTTGATTTTATTCTGCAGAAGATTAGATCTCAATATTACAAATGTTTTCATTGGGACTGGTATGTAAGGCTGCTAGGGCAAGATACCACCTGGATAACATTGCTTGCTTTGAGTGAAATGTACTCCTAGGACAAAGTGCCAGGACAAATAATTCAACATTTCTATCACACGAGTACCCAAAATGTGTCTGATGTGCCACTTTGAAACCCATGAAACCACTTCAAAGACAACTTCTTAACCGTGGCCATCCTCAGAAGAGTTAACTGCTTGTTACAGTTCCTGTGTGTCATCCCACAAAGCTTGAAAGCCCAGGGAGTCCTACAGTTGTACCTACAGGAGCCAAAATGCTTTCCAGCTTCTGCTGTCACTCTTGCAGCAGGGTCTGCTCCAAATGCCATTCCTCCCTGGCACAGGTAAGGCATCAAACCCCAAGGTCCCTGTGTTTTTCTGTGCAGCCCTCACTCTGATGTACCCACCATGAAGCGGTCGTCTTTGAACAAAACTCAGGACCTCCTATTCTCTCCCATTGACAGCTCAGCTCTTCGGCAAGCTTACATTTTGGTATTTTGCATCTGATAAATTTCTTCTTGGAAACTGAATTCAGGATCACATACTCAGCCTCTCCAAATGAAGTCAATCATCTCCCACGTGTTAATTAGGTGATTTAGAGGCTAGTCCACAATTAATTTTACCCTGGAAACAACAGAGATGAATATTCTCTTGAGAAAAGTCTGAGGAGTTTTACTTTAGTTTGGTTGTGAGGAATGGCTGGTACAGGGAGAACGTGAATTTGTATTCATTACATTACATGTATATTATATTACAGGGAATGCATTCCAACAGCAGTGTTATTGTGCAGCATTATACAGTAGCAAATGTGAGCAATAACACTTTCAGGACCTGTAAGAAAACCAAAGATAATGCCTTCCCATCCTTCTACCAATGTTTATTAGTCCCACACCAATAGGACCACCCTTTATTGGCAAGTGCAGGTATCTTGCTTGGCATCTGAGAAGCTTAAATACTAACCAGTCTGTGGCTTTTTCTTCTGTCCTTAATACACAGAGGATTACCCTTGTGAAGGACTACATAAATAGAAAATGTGATGGCTTTGCTTTAACTACACTAGGTCTGTCTTTTTTTTCCTGGCAACAGTTTTAAGCATCGGTGTTGCGTCCATATTAAGTGTGAATTCCCTTGTGTAAATCCCATTAAGGTTAATAGAATTTTAGTTTTACTGCTTAATAAATTTCAAAGTGGATTAACTTTTGAGAAATATATAACCAGCCATAACGCAGAGAACACAATCCCATATCAACAGTCATATACTGTAGCTAAGATGTGGGAAGTGCTAATGGAGACATGATGAAGCAGCTTTGTATTACATGTAAAGAAAATAAAATAGAATATTTTCAACTTTATAACAACTAATATTTCAGTATTGTTTGTCTTTTATTGTTTGTTGCTTTCTTTTGCCACTTCTACTAATTTTGAAATTACATTCTTCCAGCTTTTTTGCTTCTGGATTTAAAATAATAATGAATGATTTTCCAAGATGTTAGATCAAAATACAATCTTATATACATGGCAAACACTGGACCCATTGGGGGAGCTGGCCAGTGAGAGAGCTGATACTCAACTGCATGTATTTTAAGAGGATCATAGAATCACAGAATCATACTTTAAGAGGATTCCATGACTTTACATCACATACATAATACTGTACATATTCCAACTTTGTGCATTTGGAATTGGTTTATTGTATGAGGTATAGGCTTCCTCTAAAATTAGCATATTGGTTTCGCAGGAACTTTCAGAGACTCGGGTAACTCCAGTTGCCTTTCTCCAGGTGTCGTTACGTTGGGTTTGGCAACTTTAATGGATGTGCTTAAGGTAGAGGAACCTTTTTTCATTGGAGGCAGGCAACACTTCCGAACTTTTGGTCATGGATGCTGCTCTGAAGTCAAGGTGAGGCTGTGTCTCCATGGGCTGGCAGATTTCCCCTGACACTCTGTGGGGTAATGCAATTCCTCATGGGCGAGGGCTAGTGCTCTCTTCTCATCCACAAATTTAGCTAACAAAAGTAGACAAAAGGTCTAAGCTTTCTAATGCTCACCCATCTCTGCATTTCTGCTAGAATTCTTTGCTTTTTCCCATTGTTCACATCCCTCTGTACATCTCACTTCTTGTTTGTGTTGCTGCTGCAGTGAGTGGGGAAATCTGCCTATGTATAACAGCAAATTGCAGCCAAGGTTGTGAAACAGCAGACTCTCTGATTATTAGTTATATTCAGGAGACTGACCGAAAATGTCATTATAGGTTTCTGTATTTATTATCTCAGAGACTTCCATATCCAATAAGAATATGATTTTTTTTCTTTACATGCCAGCCCTGTAACTCTGCCTGTGATCTGAAAGTCAAGCTGTCGTCTTTGCTTTGAATGCATTTTTTGCGACAGAAACTTACGTTACAATATTGCTGCTAACTTGAGCCAGCATAGGACTGAGGCTGTTTTTATAGCTCCATTGCTTCTGCAAAGAGCTGAAGTGAAAATGTAAAGAAGTAAAAAAGAAAAAAACCCAAGAAATTCTTTTTGTTATAAAAATAAATAGTTATGATCCTAAGTAGTTACAGGAACACCAGTGGTTCAAAAATGAAATGGCAAGTCTTCATAGTCCTTTTTAATGACTATAACTGTATTTTTAATGTCTAATGGCAGTAAACATGCAATAGCATCCACCTAAACAGAGAAGGTGACGTGCTTCCCTAATGCACATAGTATCTTAAAATTGAAAAGCAACTTAAATATGATTCATTCATGCTAACAAGAATTAGGTAGGAAGCACAGGAGAGGTATCACTCAAGATTTCAGCCTATTGCTTCCTTCTCATGGAAGGACCGAACTGACTCTGTTTGCTTTACCTTCCAGTGTTCCAGGTCATGCTTGATTTCACCTTCAATTTCAGCAGTTTTCAGTGGCCAGCTGTGCAAAATCTAAACACTTGTATTTGTGATAATACCTAAAAATGCCTTCCCTTAAGAACTGTTTGTAGTTCTTTGTCTTTCCTCTGTGACTAGAACTTGCAGTTGGACTTGCAGCTGACCATGTGACAAAGTCGTACAATTCTGCCTTTATTCAGTTCGGAGTAACTTTGTCCAGGGTGAGTTAGGCTGCTGTACCTCTGATCCTGACCAATGTAACATGTATATTTGCTGCTCTTTTAACACCGTGATACATAATTTTTCTATATCTTTTTAAAAAATAATAGATAAATAACGGTTGCAAAAGGGTTAAGTATTATCCTAACTTTCAAGAAGATGCAGAAATGAACATGTCAAAACCAATTCACTTAAATGATCTGTTTTAGACTTTCCTAATTTTTTTGCCCACAGGAAAAACATTCAGTGTCAGTATCTCATTGCAATGTCATGAAGAAGTTGTAAAGTGGCTGCCTCTGACGTTCAGTATACTTGTACAGCTTCATGTGTGAACACTACAAGTTAATTTTTAGGTAGCATGGATTTGTCTTGGAGAGCTGGCTTATGGCAGCTTTTTGTTTATCTGCTCTAGCAGTATCTTGAGGAAGGATACTTTGTGTGGTCAGCTTTTTGTTGGTTTAACAACATGCTGGTTCTTGGTTTTTTTTTAAATGAAATACTTCTGACATTTTTTCCCGTACTTCCCACTACCCAGTCCCACTTCTGGAACATCTAGGTGCTGATGAGACTTTGAGAAGCCACAAGTACTCTATCCAACAAGGAAAGTTTTGGTGAGACAGTCTCCATGTGTAGAACCTGAAGAGACCAAGTGCACCATGCAGAGGAAGAAATCAATTTCACTTGACCCTTACTTGGACTGTTTTCTAAACTATCAAAGGTCCATTTGTTTTCTTTACTTGAGCAGACCAGGTAATAGCAAAGTTTAAATATGTGTATTATTTAAATCTTTATTTGGTAATGGATTATTTTATACAGTTCAGCTCTATGGATATGGGTCTATTTTCCACGGATCCTGCCAAGAGAGTTTCCATTCTGGGGCTTCCTGCTTATTTCTTCCAGCTGCTTCTCTTTCTTATCCCTTCTGTTGTTATTCTCCTCCTGTTTCCTTGTTTTCACTACTGATGGAGGAGAGGCTTGGTTAGACTTTGAAATCATAATATAAATGTTCTTGGCAATTGTTTCTTTCTATACTCTTTATAATTATTCTCCAGCTAGTCCAATTCTGTTTTCCAGTTGGAGAGCATCACTGAGGACTGCATTGCTCGGTCAGAGTGTTAAAGGTGCAAATAATCTTTTAAGGGGATTCATAAGGAACATGTTCAACATCAAGACACAGCAGGAGTAACACAGTGGCCAAAATGGTGTTGGCTGTGTTGACCAGAGTGATGCAGGAAGGAAAACTCTTTAAATAGGTCTTGCTTTCCTGCCTAGTCCCTAACCTACACCACAAAGTCTGTCTGCAACACAAAGCCTTCTGCCAATCTCACCCTGTAATTTTACCACCAGCAATAATGGGATTTGTGGGACCTGTCGACCCAACGTTCTTCAGTGGTGTGGTACTGGTTAAATGCATGAAATGAGTGTCTGTGTGCATGTGTCAGTGCGCATCATTTGAATTCTCTATTGTATTAATGACAGATAGTTTTAAAAGAAAAAAAAAAAAAGTTGGTTTATGTCTGTGGAAGTTATTTGACTACCTGTTACTTCGATGGTATTAATCCTAGTCTTGTCAGAAGTGAATCGGTCCTCCTTCCTGCAAAAATAACAACTGGCATGGAGGCAGTGAAGTGCTGCTTTCTCACATGTGCAAGTATTTGCAGAAAGAAGTCCTTTGTTTGTTTGTTTGTTTGTTTGTTTGTTTGTTTGTTTGTTTGTTTGTTTGTTTGTTTGTTTGTTTGTTTCTCTCTGTGTATATGTGTTTGTTTTCTCTCCTTTTGGAACATATTAGAAAGCATCCTGCTCTTGTTATTTCTTTTGAATAGTCTATTTTCTGTAGAAAGTAATATCCACATGGTAAACTCCTATTCATCAAAACTGTGCCAAATATGTGCCATTTTAAAGCTAAATATATGTTATTTTATTTTACTTTAAAGCAAGCCAAAATACATACCAAGAACATAGCTCTGGATGGTGTTGGTCCTATTTTCAAATGAGTATTTACTATATGAGGCACTTCTATGCAACAAGCTGAGTTGGTAAGGGGCTGTTTTATGAATGCAACACGGAAAGCAGTATTTCTTCCTCCTCTTATGGTGAACTTACCTTTTCACAGTAAAAATACATGTTTTTCTATTCTTGGCGAAGCATGCAAAGCATGACCTTGTGTGCCTAATGCAGTCATACCTGGCTCCCTAGCACTCCCCTTTCACTTGCATTTTGGGAGTGTTACAAAGAAGTGTTCAGTTTGGGGGAAGTAAAGTGTTAGTACTTACAAGCTTCTGTGTCAACTCTTATATCCTTCTGTAGGTATGACTGGCTGATGTACAGGAGTCTGGTTTTGGTTCTATTTTCCTTCCCCCTGGATGGGTGCTAGTAAGTCTTTCCTTTTGTCATATGCTGGTGATGTTTTTCTTCCTTGGCTTGGTCAGGGTGAGAAAAAATTCTTAAACAAGCTCCCCCATTCCTCTACTATACACCAAAACAAGGTCTCACTTCAGGCCAGAATAAATAAAATAGGAAGATTCCTGGAGTTACAGGACCACATAGTAAATATCTTCATTTTCCATTATTTTGCTTTATAAAATGTTAAAAATTGTTCTTTCTCTTTTTGTAAGGATTTCATTTTACGTATCTGGCTCAAATTTTCCCTTTATAAAAAATGGTACTGATCAACTGTGTTAGCAAATGCTGAAACTAAAAAACTATATGTTATAGCACAGCCAAATTAAGGATGTGTTATGAGGTTTATAAATGAAAAAAGAAAAGTTTTATAAAGAATTGAGAGTAATCCAAAACAGTGGTAATTTCTCTTTGATCACAGGCAGAACAGTTCTACATGGTCTGCAAACTTACTGACTTAGGGGAGTTCAATAATTGAAACTAGGAATAATTTAGCAATTTCACATCTTACTTGGACACTTGAACTGAGCTTTGCTTGCAAATATAACATGATTATGTAAAAAGAGTCAGGTCAAGTCACTCTGGCTAATACTTTATTTAGAATATGAGCTTGGTCTCCCTGAAACAGTCTGAAAATTCATCCTAGGTTTTCTGAATAATCTCAGCTGGGAAAAGACATTTATCAGTCTTCTCCTAAGAATCATAGCATGATTTAGGTTGCAAGGCACATTAAAGATCATCTAGTTCCAACCCCCCTGCCATGGGCAAAAACACCTCCCACTAGACCTCGTTGCTCAAAACCTCATCCAGCCTGGCCTTGAACACTTCCAGGGATAGGGCCTCCACAGCTTCCCCGGGCAACCAGTTCCAGTGTCTCACCACCCTCAGATGGAAAAATTTCTTCCTGAGATCTGATCTAAATCTACCCTTTTCCAGTTTGAAGCCATTACCCCTCCTCCTAGCACTACATGCCCTTGTAAAAATTCCCACTCTGCTTTCTTATAGGCCCCCTTCAGATACTGGAAAGTTGCTATAAGGTCTCCCCAGAGTCTTCTCTGCTCCAGACTGAACAACTCCAACTCTCTCAGCCTGTCCTCAGAGCAGAGGTGCTCTAACCCTCTGATCATCTTTGTGGCCCTCCTCTGGACCCACTCCAAACAGGTCCGTGTCCTTCTTCTGTTGGGGGCTCCAGAGCTGGACACTGTATTCCAGGTGCGGTCTCTTGAGAGCAGAGTAGAGGGGCAGAATCACCTCCCTTGACCTGCTGGCCATGCTTCTTTTGATGCAGCCCAGGATGGGGTTGGACTTCTGGGCTGCAAGAGCACATCACTGGCTCATGCTGAGCTTCTCATGCACCAATACCCTCAAGTCCCTCTCGTCAGGCTCCTCTTAATCCATTCTCCGCTCAGCCTATATTTGTGCATGGGATTGCCCCAGCTCACGTGCAGGACCTTGCACTTGGCGTTACTGAACTTCATGAGGTTGGCAGGGGCCCACCTCTCAAGCCTGTCCAGGTCCCTCTGGATGGCATCCCTTCCCTCCAGCGTGTTGGCCGCTCCACACAGCTTGGTGTTGTTGGCAAACTTGCTGAGGTGCACTCAATCCCAACATCCATGTCGCCAACAAAGATATTAAATAATACTGGTCCTAGTACCACCCCCTGAGGAACACCATTCATCACTGCTCACCACTTGGACATCGAGCTGTTGACCGCAGCTCTTTGAGTGTGACCGCCCAGCCAATTCCTTATCCACCAAGTGGTCCATTGGTCAAATCCATGTCTTTCCAATTTAGAGACAGGGATGTCATGTGGGACAGTGTCAAATGCTTTGCACAAGTCTAAGTAGATGACGTCTGTTGCTCTCCCATGATGTCTGTTGCTCTCCCAGAATGTAGAATGTAGAATTTGGGCTTTTTGGTGTTGAAATGTTACTGGCCTTTGTTGTCAAGCTTCTAATTATTAAACTTCTGATATACTTCTAATTAATAAATGTTTATTTTTTCTTGCAACACCTTCCAATCAAAAGTCAAAAAAAGCTGTTTTTCAAGTGTCAGATGCATTAGCAAGTTCTTGAATGAGAAAGTGGAAAAGAAAATCACCTCTCTGATCAGGATTTCTGGTGCCACTGCATGAAAAGTAGCTGGTGAAGTCTTTAGAAATCAAGCTCCCATGTAGAGACACTCCTTTGTAAGGAAAGAATGTTAAATCTGAGAGTAAACAGGACACAGGACTCCTTCATGTCGATGACCTCCTCAACGAGGACATAAAAATAAATATGAAAATCCAGCAGGTTACACAATTTTAGACCATTTTTTAAAACATATGTATCAATTTACATATGATAGAGTGTATCAGTATGCAATGTACATAATGGATTCAAAGTTCAACACACTATGACATAGTCAGTGGATAAGAAAAAATGTAAAATTGTACCAGCCAGTAACCTTTCTAGGGTAACATATAAGCCAGTGGGTTTCTTTTTTTTAGGTCTTTTTTTCTTTAACCTGTAAAACAGACAAATGTTTATTCTGACAGTCTTCCTGTAAATGGAGGTGTAACATCCTTCAGTAAAAATTCAGTAAATATTTCAGAATTTGGGGCCTAAAAGAGTAAATGGCACCTCTAGTTTTTCTCCATGGGTGCAGTCCTGTCCCTGAAACTGGTACAAATCAGTTGTGCAACGTGGAGGCAAGTACTGAGGACTGCAGGCAGGGCTTGTTTCTTTTTTCCTGTAAGCACACCTGACAATTGATGCAGGAAAATGGTTAAGGGATATTATTTTCACAGAGTTTTCTCCCCCATTGCCACACAGGCACACCAGCAGCTGGCTCAGCATCCAGCCCACCTGGACATGAGAGGCAATGGGGACCTTCTAAAATAGATGTGCTGCTTGGGGAAAAATGTCTATCCACTGCCAGCTGATGCCCTTTAGGAGTTTCCAACTGTTCGTCCCCAGCTGTTCATGCCCCTTCTGCCAAAACAAGGTGCTTAAGCATCTGGCAGAAGGAAGTCAATCGATTATCATTTCTGAGATTAAAAATGACCAGCCAGTTTACCAGTTAACCAAACTCCTGCTGATTAGTTCGAAGGCACAATCATGTTATATATGAACAACTGATGCTGCAGCTTTGAGGTTAACCTGGGTGCAGACAAAAATTTGAGAAAGAGTTGAAGCATTTGCTCCTGTTACTTCTTGGATTCTGCCTGCTTTCTCTCAGGAAATAGTAGGGTAATTGGAAGGCTACTTCTTTCCTTTCCTTCATCCTTTTTAATACAAATGTAAAAAATAATCTTCTGAATAGGTGTAACTGTGGGGCATGTACTCTGGCTCCGTCCTGCTACTAGAAGGAGGGTACATGTGTTCCCCTCTGCCTATTTCAGTCTTTTTCAATATTTTAATTATTGTTATTTTCTGTTATTTCTTTTTTCCTTTTATTTTTTGTTATTACCTAAAATTTTCCATTATTATATTTCTATTATTTTCTAAAAATTCCTCTGCCATGCTCTTGACATTGTAAATAATGTTTTCCAATAACAAACACCCTAAGTAAAGTAACTAACATTAACCTGAGTGGTTTACTTTCCCTCATCCTCTCCAGACAGCGGGTGCACATCCATCATCTGTTACCACTGCCAGACCTTTGGGTACGGTTCACCACTGGTTCCTCTGTTCCTCCACTCGCCATAGCACTTAAGTGCAAAACCGTATCAAGGACTGAACCCTGTTTTGCGTTTGCCCGAGCCAGCTGCAGCCCATGGCAAACTGGTCACCTCCCCCTGCCTCGCCAAGCTGTATTTGTTCCAGCTGTGAATCCGTTAGCATCCGCTGTTAGGAGTGGCATCCAGGTTACCCTCGGCAGGCAGCTGCCATCTCTTTCCGCTCCTTCCAGCCCTAGGGGAGAGTATGGCTGTTTTTCCAGCCGTGATTGAGGGAGCAGCAGCCCCGACACCTCCGTGTTGCCTGGCCTGGGTGCTGTGGTGCTGTGGGGGTCAGCCTCCCCCCTCGAATCCACACCTTGCTGGCTGCTTTACAGTAAATGTGGTGACTTGCACTACCAATGAAGGCGGCCAGGGCGTTTTTCTGTGAAACTTATGGTTGTTTTGATGTTTCTTGATACCAGCTTGCTCTACATGCCTCTTTGGAGAGATGAACTTGCATTTGGTGGAATGACAATATGTCACCCCCGATTTGCAAAAGACAGTGTAAGGTCAGTGAAGAGAAGCCTTCACTTTCCAATAGTCGGTTTCTATGTATAAATCGGCACTTGATGCTCATCAAAGAACAAGAAATATTGGATATGCTCTAAACGTCCATTGTATTTTTGAGCCAACTACCTGATGGAAGTCATCACTTATATGTAAATGAACTGTCAATGGCTTGCCTCTGTTGGCAGTCGCTGGACTGTGAAGGGTATGTCTTAATAAGAACCAAAGCTCTTCACAGACTTTGATTTACTGGAAATAAAATAGAAAAGTCCTCTGAGACTACAAAGGACACTTGTTTCAGATAAAATGTCTAGACAGTAGCAATATATTAGGGGCTTTTATTATAGCAAAACTGCAAATTAGAATAGAGTGCTGAGAAAGTTCCTGTGACCCAGCTGAGTTCAAAAACACTGTTTCAGACTGATCCTTGAAACACTTACACTCAAATTAAGTTCGTGAGCATTCAAAAAGTGAAAGAAAAGATGTGCAAGGTCAACGTTCAGGTTTGCTAGAACTGTAGAGCTGCCCAGACTTTGCGTTCTCTCTGACAAGGAGGGATTTGCAACTCGACTGGATTTAAATCAGTTAAAGAAAACACAAATCGCGCATTGCGTTTCATTGTGTTAGGTAACAGTCTGCTTTCCAGTCCATTCCTGTATGATGGCTTTTTTCTTTGATTATTGAAAATAAAATACAAAAGAGAGATTAATTCTGTGAAATGTTACATTTTGGGGCAGAAACAATCAAAATGAAACTGAAGCATGCTTTGGCTAACATGTCTGTCTCTTGCTTTAAGGAAGGGAAATCAGACATTTCTGATAAAGATGTGGAAATGTCAGACCATCCAGTTTACGTGAAAACTATTATTGTTACTAAAATTGTTATCTTATTATTATCATCATTGGCAGTTTTTTACCATCCAGAATTTTTGGAAGATTTACTCAATTAAAAAAAAAAATTATTGGGGTGAATCTATACCTTTTATCACAGTCTATGTAGCGTGGGCTCAGTATTTTTGCCCAAGAGAATTTACATGACAAATACAAATACTGTATGTGAGAGCTTGGGTACTCAAATTAGAACCTTGGTCGTCTGCATGGCTGATGGAAAATCCAGAAGGCAATGCAGTGAAGCATGATTTCCAGCACCAGAGTGCTCTGAATCATCTTCTGTGTGATTTATCCCAGCTTTTCAGGAATCATCCTGCACTCCTCGTGATCGCCTCCTTTTCCATCTCTACAGAGATCAAATGGAGACACATGGTGGTGCACCCTACCAGCATTTCTTCCCAGTTGCCATCTTTGGTATTGGAAACTCTGGCTTTGGAAGAAGCACATTAGTCACTAATTTTCATAGAATTAATGCATTCATAGTCATGTTCCAATATACCTGAAACAACAGCTCTGGGAGGGGTGAACTTCCCAGGAATCTATGTGACACAATGCTTTAGAAAATTAAAAAAAAATCAGTTTTGTTGGCTGTCAGTTTTTTTACAGTGCAAGTTGGTGATGCTTGATGGAATGTAACTCGTCTGTGACATGGGCCTCAAAGCAGAGATTTATATGGTGCTCTCAGCCTTTGAGTGCTAGTTTTGAAGTGGAAGGTCAAGGTGGGATTCAGACAGAAAGCTGAATAATTCTTGCTGACCTGAATAAGATAATCCATTTGCCATTGCCGTCCAAATATAAAACCAGAAATAGTTTAAGAGGATCAGGCTGAGTCTGCAAGCAATCTGAAATTTTATCTCTGAGAGGCACGAAAGGCCCCTTCCAATTCAATAGGCTACTAACCCTGAAAGCTGAACAGTAGCAATCTGGTGTCCTTTTGAGTGTATAGAAATCTAGATTCAGCTCAGTGCTTGTGTACCTAGGTAGTCAATTAAATGATTGTGGTCTATGTTTTTAGTTCCACTGTAAAATTAATATAAGCCCTAAGGTTAAATAGTACACATTGTCAGCATGATGACTACATTAGCTATAGCTGTTCCAAAAATAAAATTTATTTGATAATAACTGAATTTCTATGTAGTCCAACAGTTGAGTCATCAGATAAAGCCCACAGAGATCAATTTTATTTATACTTCCAGAAGATTAATATTCAGTGTTTTCTAAATCTAAGGGTATGCATAACAACAGACTGAATTAAATCTAAGAAATGCAAATGGATAATCAGAATGTCTTTTGGGGCTTCCTACTGATTCAATATTTGATACTCTGATCATAGCCACAGTGTATCATGTTATCTTTTATCCTGTCATGTGGCTGGTAAATACCATTACAAATACAAAATTAAGGGACTCAATCCCATACAAGTATAATTTGATGCAGATCATAGTAGATTGTTTACACACTCCTCAAGAGGGCTTTGTACCCTATCTATCCTGGCATGCAGTCCTTCAAATAATTAACAAGTCACTCTTGTCAGAGACTACAAAGCATGAAAAAACCCTCATGCAATATTAGAAAATCAAGGCTAAAAAGCACAAAGAAATTAGATTTAGAACATTATCTTTAAATTAGCAAAGGGCAATATTCCTGCCTATGTTTTCCTTGTGTTGAGGTATGTGATTCAAACATTAGCTGTCATCACAGAAATCATGAAAAGGGCTGGTTTCCCCGATTCCCTGACATTATACCTATGAGCAGTACAGTGTTGTAGTAGTTTCATTGCCTGAAGTACTATCTGGAACATCTATTTTGTGTTCAAGTAAGTGCTATATTTAGAACCTATTTTTATTCTGCCTTAAGTATACAGTACACTAGACCTTAATGTACCCTCTAACATGGGCACAGAAGATATAGGCTAAAAATAGTTATTACTCTAGAAGCAATAATTTGTTTGAAAGGCATCACCTGAATTCCCAAGCAGTAGTGAATGATTAGGACTTGCTTGTCTTCTCTGCTGGAGAGACACCTCCTCAGCAGATCCCTTTTTGCAGTTGGCAAATTTGAAATTTGTACAAAAATAATAACAGAAAAAGTTAGAAAAACTTCATCATGTCATTAAGTCCTGCAGGAGGACGAAGTACTATTTGTGAATTCCTCTCAGCAGTAGTTACTTTCCAGTGCTTTGTTTTCTCCATTGGGAATAAGGTAATTATCAGTAGGAGTAGCAGCGAGGAAGAAAAATAAAATTGTTTATTATTGGACCAATCGAGCCCAGCAAGATGAAGGCCAAATTGTTTTTTGCTTGTCTGAGTTTGATTTTTAGTCAGTCTGGATGTGTTTTTTGTTTAGCAGAGAACTTCAGTGAGGAGTATGTTATTTTATGACTGAGGCCAATAGAAAGTCATTGGCATAATAAAACTGCAGATTTTACAATTTCAACGCAGCTGCTCCGTGACTTTTAAGCAACTGTGAAATCACATTGTTTAAACTGTGTTTATAAGGACTGATGCCTGAATCCATCTTTTTTCTTCCTTTTTTTCTGGAGAAGTCAACAGAAATCCCTCAGATCAACAACTGATATTGCAGCCTAACCATTTTAGCTGGTGTTCACAAATCTTCATTTAGAAATAACCACCTGGTCATCTTGTGTTATACTCATATATGAAAATGAACATGATGTTACCAGTATCATCAATGAATTTGCTAATACTAATCACCAGTGAAAATCAGTTCGTTTAATGGCAAACACACTTGTTTGGATGACACACCAATTACATGCAATGACCTGAGCAAACTGACATTTCAATTGTTTTTAAGACCCTTTTATGACTTCTTAAACTGCAGCAATTGGTAGTATTTGGACATATTGTTACACTGCATTATCAAAAGTATATAAACTGTGGGTGCAGCTGGGGAAAGATGGGTGTTTTGTGATAAAAAGGGGCTAGTGATGTGGGGAGGAGAGATGCGAAGCCAGCAGGTTTTGTGTGCTTGCCAGAGGAGTGGTGACAAGGAATAGCTTGTCTACAGTAAGGGTCACTGTTAAGTTACAGGGTAGGAGCTAATTCTTGTGGTGCTTGACCCTTACGATTGGGAAGACCAATAGGTCAAGAGTCCTGTAAAAAATGGAAATCTAGTTCAGAGGTTTCTGTGCGTTTTGTTTGGCTTTTGAGCTTTGCCAAGAGCCTCAAAGAATGAGCCCAGCAGCTGCTGCCCTGAAAGAAAAATTACATGTAGAGGAGGCTCTGAAGAGACAGGAAAAATGTGACAGAGCATTTGAATTGTAGACAGCAAGTTTATGATATATTTGAAAAAGGGCATAGACTTCAGAGGAACCTAGAAAAAAGACTGCATACACCTTTATCAGTATTTTCTGCGGTAAAAGTATTGAGGATATCATCAGGATGGTGTACATAAATCATATGATCAACACAACGGGTGAAACTAGAAACTCTGAGAGCTCAAATGGAAGGGATTGTATAGCAACTTTTTTACTGTTTCTTATGACTTGAAAATTAGTACCAAGGAATAAAATTGTACTTCTATCTTCAGTAGGTTAACAGTTTATTGTATCTGATTCCAAGGGTCAAATCTGTTTTTTTACAGAAGTTTTACTCAAGGGTGTTTCGTAGGTGTCAGTGGATTTATTCTAACTCTTACAGATGTAGAGAAAAGCAGAAGTTTATCACCAACAGGAATTTTGGATTTTCGTGTTACAGCCCATGTGGGGCCTGAGACAGAAGTGCAGCGCCATGTTCTTAGGCAGGTAAGGAGCCGCACTGAAATAGCTCTGCATCACCAGACCAGCTCTCAAGATCACACTCACCCTAAAGACACAGCCAAAAGGTTTTTACACACTCATCAGCCTCACGTGTAGGGGTTCTACATGGTAGCCTAATGCCTTGGCAGACAGAAAGGATGTGTACTCCCAAGGCGTTACTCCTTTGCAGTACAGAGTATTTCCAGAGTGTTCGTGGGGAAATGGATAAAATAAGGCATGTTTTAGATTTGAGTCATGTGTGCACAGCCATTCCTCTGGATGTAGGAAAGCTTTTGGAGTTGTAGAGCTATCCTTGGCTTTTATTAATAGTACCATCTCTTTCTGGTGTTAATATGGTCATCAGTAGTGGTTAGTTATCCCTATACTTAGATTTGAATGATGCCTCCTGCACACCAAGGAAGGAAGAGGGAAATTGTTATCATTTCCCCTGCATACAGTTCTCCTGCACAACTGAAGGGAGACATCATTTAGCCTGCAGTGCATAAAAGGAGTGGGTTAATGCATGAAATGTACTGGTTAGATAAAACCTTGACTCAAATCTGATATCTTTTTTAATATGCATACTAAAATAATAACTCAGGGATTCAGTTTCTATTTTGTTTTTCCACAGCACAAAGAAAACAAAAGTACATCTGTTGCAAGTCTTTATCACTCATTTCTTTGCCATCTCAAATTAAGATGAATTGCTTATGCTTGTCCCTTGAACAATAACACTGCTCAAACATATAAACTGGGATCTCCTTCTGACAAGTTTTAAGTGTGGGATGAGTCAAGCTGGCATTTACCTAGAAAGTTCACACATGCAACGACTCTAGTGTCAGACTGTCTATACTGCATTATAAAAAGAGGAAGCTGAATTTCACAAATGGAGTGAAGAAAAGGTGTGGCGTTTGCAGTGAGCCAGGAAATTCAAGCACCATTAAAAAACTTCCCAGGAATGCACGTAACAAGAGCATATTAAGTTCCCTTGCAAGGAAGGGAAGAGAAGGCTGTATCCAACTGTCACATCAGGAATGATCCCCTGGGGCCATGCATAACTGTAGGGGAGGAGAGAGGAGGTGGACGGGAACAAAGAATCCAGTAAATTCACAAACTGGAAAGAGCAGAGAGCCCTGCTGGTTCCTGGAAAGTGAGTCTGTTTGAAGTGGGTGTTTTCCCAGAGGTTTCACCAGAACTCGGGAACCAGGTTATATGTGTACGGTTCTAAAACCAGGACCATGGTTAATGTTTAACATGTTTTTAATATGTGGGAGTGTATTCTTTCATAGCTGTAGAACAAACAAAGGAATAAATGAATATGGTACTGAATGTCTACTCCCGAGGACAGACTTAATTTCTGTTTGTTCCTACATACTTATGCATGGTACAAAAATACGAAAAGAAAATTATTCAAGAAATCTTGTGTCTCCATTCATATCTTTCAAGGCTGCCACCTTGCTACAACATAGACATCAAACAGCAAAACATCTGGGCAGCCCCAGAGCTGGGGTCAAGAGAAAAGTACAGAAGGGGACACCTATAATACAGTTGAAACTTGAGAAGAGGGGACAGAGTAGCATGTTCTGGTCCTTTCCAGTCTTGATGGAAGACCTATGTCTCTCTGACCTTCTTGCAATCTCAAATGTGTTGTATGCACAATGTGATGCTCGATCTGTCAATTATTTGAAAGCCTAAAAGCTTTGATATAGTTGCATAAATAACTATAATTATTGGCAGAGAGGCTTTCTCCAAAATTATAGCTGCAATGTAGAATTCACCCCCTTACTGCTTACGTGGGACACAAGTAAGCTTATGCCTTCTTGCCCATGTCTAACCTACTGGCTGTAAATGTACCTCAAATTAAATACATTTAAATTGTACTGCATTCTTGCAAAGGTAGCAAAATTTATTCTGGGCTTGAGTTGATGCCATGAAATATAATAGATTTTTGCAATACCTTGATATTATCTAACTGACACACAGTGTAGCACACACAATAAAGCAAATATCGAGTTCACTGTGCTCTACAAAATGACATTCGAGAGACCCCGGAAGACATCAATATGGTGGGTTAGGATGGGGCTGCACAGCAGGGACTTGTTTCTGAGTGGGTAAGGAGCACTTTTAAACCTACCCACTAAAGCAAGTATGGATTTGTATTTCTTTCCTTCCTGTTCAGCAAAACCGGAAAGAAATAAGTAAGTAAGAATTTCTGAGACTGCAAGGTTATAAAATGCAAGAGCCTTAACTTTCCAGTAGAAGTGAGGATCTGGTAACATTTATATACTTTGCTTTGAGTTTGCAGAACATGACATGCACATTGCTTTCCACAAAGCAAAGAGAAGGTGGTGCTTTATTAATGGGAATTGGGCTGCTTTTGTTTCTTCCTGGCTTCTCCACTTGCTTTATTCTTTTTCAAAAACTTGGTGCAAGAATTGAGAGAGAAAGAGAACAGCACTGATGTAATCATACATTTTGGAAAATAATATAAGCAAATATATTTTAAAAAAGAAGGGGAATAGTTGTTAGTCTACATATTTATAATTGAATGCTGTTCAGAAAGGAATTACTTTTTTGTTCACTCTGAATTGTTCTAATCCCAAGACAAAAATCTTCCTGGATTCTAGGACCTAATAAATCCATCAATCAGCAACCAAATGATAAAAATACCTGAAATTGCCAATAGGAAATAAAATATAATAACAAGAGCCCTCTGTTGAAAATAAATGTTTATCAAATGTAGAAAGGTAAAATTGATATTACAGAAAGAGCCCAAAATATTGCTATTCTTATTTTTCTTTTTCTTTTTCTCTTTTTCTTTTTCTTTTTCTTTTCCTTTTTCTTTTCCTTTTCCTTTTCCTTTTCCTTTTCCTTTTCCTTTTCCTTTTCCTTTTCCTTTTCCTTTTCCTTTTCCTTTTCCTTTTCCTTTTCCTTTTTCTTTTCCTTTTTCTTTTTCTTTTTCTTTTTTTCTTTTTCTCTAAAGCAGGTCACAGCGTCTTTTTTAACCATGGATTTCCAAGCTCTGATTGTTTTGTGTAATGTCATCAATCCTGTAATGAACTTTTGATGGTTCCATTTAAAAAAATTATCCCCACAGTTTGACCGAATTTTAGCCCAGGAACTAAACCCAATCTGATTTTGCAGCAAAAGTATCTGAAAGTGGATACAGTGTAGTTTTTTCCCTGATACTGCATTAGCTTTTGGAGCTAAGCCAGACTCACTGGAGGTTTACATGCAAACCTGACTCACTATGGGTCTTCCATTCATATCTGATCTGCTTCCAGATCTGATGTCAATGGAAGCACTGTATACTCTATGCTTCTGCTACCCAGCTTGGCCTCCCTCCAGAAACTTAATGTTTTTCTTCAGTTGCATCAGTGCTTCTGAGCAAAAAGAGAATGACATCCATCTGTTTTAAGATTAAAGCCGAGTCAACATTTCAAGTGAAAAAATGTATGCATTTGTAGACCTACAGTAATATGGTGAAAGGGTAAATTTCCTGAAATAACAGTTTTGGTCTCAAAGCTGCTGAGGCCGTTGTGTATGTTACATTTTCTTGAAAGAGATCACGGAAAGATACATGTAGATTTCCATGGTTTTCTTTTGGCAGCTAAATTTTGAACAATATAATTTACTGTATTTTTTTAACTCAAAGAAGAGAATTTCGCAATAAATACATTGATAAACTCCCATTTAAAGCAAGTGAAAGAGCAGTTAACTCAGAAAGTTGATGAAGAGAACTAGGAGGGCATCGTGTAAGCTAACGTTCCCTCCAGCACGCAGAGGACTGTGCTAGGAAACCAGTGCTTTCTCCACCATATAAAAACATTACAGACAGAGAGAAAGGAGTTATAAATGCACTGTGAAGTGGGTACTTTAACTCGTAATCTGGTAGGACCACGTACTCATACTGTACTCCAGGCTAAGCAGGACCTTATCGGAGACACAGTGATGGTAACATCATCTCATATGCATACAAAACAACTTTAGGAGTCTTAAGTCTCTTGTATACTAGTATTATTCTTCCAAAAACTTGATGCCCTCCAAATATATTTTGTAACACGTCGTGAAGGAGCTGCAAGGCCAAAAAAGACTCTGTAGGGTAAGTCAAAGAGGATTTTCTTTAAAAATTGTCTTCCACCCCCTCCCCCCCAGTGAGAGTGAGATGGGAAATGTTTGGTCCTTACCAGTTTTCTTTATTTGTTAAAAACAATTTCTGAAGCCATTTCCACATACTAGCAGGTAAAGTAAGCTAAATTCTTGGATGTCTATGAGATCAAGATGATTTCAGCTCCTGTTTGCTATGGAAACTTAACAGACAGGTCTAAGCACCACCTAGTTAGATAAACATGATCCTGGTTTTAGCTCATTTCTGTCACTTGACCAAAAATCTGATTACATTTATTTGAACTGTTTATTAGTTTCCCTGAGTCTTTATTCGCGCAATCACCACCAAACACCATATCCAGAGCATCTGTAATATACCAAACTGCTTGGTAATGCGTAATATGGAGTTAAAAGTGTGGTGCTCTGCGAGGGTGATCATTTGGAAATAGCTGAAGCACTTCAGGATGGGTGCTTATATGTTTCTTCACCCCAATGGGTTGAGGGATTGAAGCAAATGCAGAGCGTGCTGTCATTTGCCTCTTCTTCTCCATGGTGGGAAGGGGAAGAGCCATGGCGTGCTGAGCTGGGAAAACACAAGAAAATGGCAACCGCCACCACTGCTACAATGCCTTCTGGCCTGTCTGCAGGCATATTCAAGTGCACTTCGCAGATATTTTTCATAGCTTTCTAGAGCATTTTTTTACACTGCTGTGTAGAAAAGCCACACATGAGAGATCTTTTTTTGATTAAATCTAAACATAAAAAGAAAATTTCACAAATCTGTTGGTCTGGCTGTTTCCCAGTCATATGTCATCTGAATTACATTACCACAATATTCCAGACATTAAATTAAAGACAGTAGGAACAAGTATAGTTGACATCTGTGCAAAATTTAAAACTAAGGAACTTCCAGTGGTTTCTTTAATCCCAGCCAAATTATGGCTTTTACCACACTCTTCCTTCTGTAATGCCAATTTTTTTTTCCTCTCCCTCTCAAATACATTCACAAGATCACAACCATGCAGATGCAAGGCATCCTGTGCTGTTCCTGTGTGGGCTGGCCGTGCCAGCAGTCGCACCGGGGAGAGGGTGCCGGCTCATCTCTGAGGGGTCGCTGCCCTGGCTTCCTCGCTTTTTGGTATCACCAAGAATGTGCAGTGCCTGGAAGAGGTAATCTCTAGTGTGCCAGGCATAGCTTTCATACCTTTTTTTGCCCAACATAGGGAAGAAATCAGTAAGACTTAAATATCCTTGCTAGAAGGATTGTGCAGCACTGGAACACGGTATCCAGGGAGACTGTGAAACCCGCATCCTTGGGAGTTTTCAAGAGTTGCCTTGACACGGCCATGGCTAACCTGAGATAGTGCTACAGGCAGGGACTTGGACTAGGTCACCTCCAAGGTCCCCCTCCAGCAAACACTTTTAATAGTCACTGCTCTGTCACTGGGGAAACAGGCAATGGGCATTGTTAGTGGCAGAGCAATGATTGCTTAATTGTTACTATGACTTGTGACTATCTATCAGATATCTACCTATCCACAGTGAGGTGGAGAAGTTTTGCTTTTTCTCCTCTTCTTAGCCTGAAAGCTGTTAATGACTTCTAGTAAACATGTCTACCGAGCAGTCGAAGATGTGTTTAAGGTGAATGAGCAACCTTTCATTCAGGGCAACTAAGTGCCCGGGTGAGTAGTGGTAGTGCAGAAAGCCACAGCTCAAGGAAAAGCCTGCTGTGGTCAGACTAATTAGAAGCTAAATCACGTGCACATACATATATGGGGGGGACAGAGAGAAACAACACAGCTACTTGGCTGAGGCTGGCATGCTCCTGCCCTAAATCAGCGGGGCAGGCAGAGGCTGCCCGCTCTGGTGCTGCAGGTTTCCCTCAACTCTTCCCCTTCAGTGCCCACCACCATCCCTGGAGCTCCTTTCCACAGGGTTCCCATGCCATGGGCTGGCCCACGCGGCAGCAAATCAGGATGCCTTGTGATTCCCTGCATCCCCTTGTTTTCCTCTGTGTTTGCTCAGCTGTGAGTATATTTGGAAACACATTAGTGGTGGATGGGTTGCTTTGGCATTGCAGAAGGAAGAGTGTGGTAAAGGCACTGTGTTTTCCACATTATCTGATTGATACCATTCTTCTCTTCTCTTAACAGAAAAAATCCACCATGGCTTTCAGATTGCCTTAACCACACAGGCCAGAAAGAAAATGGAAAAATGTTCCATTTTGGCTTGGCATATCTAAACATAAATAGTATTTTCTGTGGAGCTGATCAGGCAAAGGTAATACAATGTTGTGTATTGCCTCAGAAGAAACATCATTCCTCTACCTTTAATATTTTCATCAAGACCTATTTTGGTGTGGAAAAGCTGGGATTTTACATGTTCTTTTCCCAAGGTGGAGAGAAGTAAAATAACTTGAGAAAACATTGATGCTTTCTTCCACAGTGAAATGAATACTTTGCATAGAAAATATCTGAATGGTAGTAGAAATGAACTTTTCATTTTCCAGTCTAAGTATCAGTTCAACATACTTAACTTTTTTGTTGTATTTGGAGACTCTAAGGTACAGAAATGAAAGCTGGGAGTATACTTTCCTGTTTTTAAAACGTGAAGCCATGTTCTGCTATGTGGGCTTAGAAAACATGGCTTATAAAATCTGCACATTGTAATGAGAGCAAGGGGGACCGTGTCTTAATCTTATTTTTACAGAGCACCAATGGCCCTTGGGTGTATCCCTCTGTGTTGCCCCTCTGAGTTCAATGTTGTTAAGGTTGTACGATAATGGATAATTGTAGGGGAAAGTAGGATCTTCTCATGCTTCTGGAAAGAGTTCTTTTTCCTATGGGTTTGCTACCCCTCAGGCATGAAAATTGAATTGGAAACTCCCCTTTTCAGTTTGCAAGGCAGGGTGGTTGGATACGGTCTCTGGGACAGGGAGGTGACAGACATTCATGGAGGCCAAGCAGACCATGAGGAAGGTCCTGGCACATGGCTGAAGCACCAGCCTCAATTCTTCCCCACCTACCTGGCCCACACATTTGTAAGTGAAACCAGGATGAGATACGGCTGCTCTGGCAACTACCACATTGACAGAGCGATGTATGTTGCACCTTGTTTGTCAGGCAGAGTGTACCCATCGATTCCCTTGCTCTTAGCTTGGGAAGGAAGGCATCGGACTTCCCCTCTCCTGGGCTTCAAGTAAAAAGTGGAAATTAAAGCATGTATAAGCCTCCAGCATGTCTACTATTTGTTTGTTAGGTGCTGGCAACCTGCTTACGGCACTTCAAGGCAGGAATGTCAGTTATGATCATTTCCTGTAACATCTTCCCTTCACGGTCCAGACCTCAACTTGAGTATGCGCACAGGCCAAGTCAGTTTTAGTGAAGTGTTTGGGGAATCTCCTGTGAGTAAGTCTGTGCATATTGTTGTCTCTGAGGGATCAGAGAGGAGGGAATGATATGTGAGGTTTTATTTCTGTTTCCGTGTTCTTTTTCATTTACTTGCTGTTCAATTATGATTTTTAAACAGCTACAAACAATGAGATTCAAATACAAAGTCCAACTGTTTTTAACATCAGCCAGATATCTGATATCTTCTTGGCAATCTGAGATTCAGAAATCAATGAATAAATTGCCATCATCCAGTGAATAAAATAGTCATCTGAATAAGTACAACACAGATGTGCCCTTTCACTTCACTAACACGTACTGTACGCAGAATACCTTAAACATGATGCAATTTCATGTTTCATAATACAGGCTTTTTTGTGAAACAACATATGTCTTCAGTTGTGAATGTTTGAAGGTACTGCTGTAAACTTGATGGCTATTATTATGTCTGTTGCAGTTGGCTAGTCATTCTAGAAACCGTTTTTTCCCTGTTAGTGGAAGAGATCACTTTAATATAAATTAGCTCAATAAAAATATTTATTAAAACAACAGTCAACAATCTGCTCCTCCTAGCATGCATCTTGTACGGTATTAGAGTAAAAGCACTTATTATCATGTTACTAAAAAGAAAACTACCAAAATAAAAAGATTTATAAAAGAATAACAATAAACAATCAGCTCAATCAGGCATTCTAACTACTTAGGTGTATAATTATAGAAATGACACAATGTTTATGCAAGTGTCTTAAGAATAACAATAAAGTGCAATGTGTATTCTACCGAGGAAGATTTACTTAAATGAATATGCTGTAAGCACAGCAGGGCTATTCACATGACAACAGGGAAGTACACAGGGAGAGGCATTCCCTAATGCACTGTCAAAAGGGCAGAAAGGCAAGGCTACGAATATGAGGTTTCATCGGTGTCTGAAAGGTTAGTGCTCAGCCTCCTTTTTCTTTTGCTGTGTTTCAAGTATTTGTGCAGAAGGGGTGGGCAGCGTAAACAGAGCTTAAAGCTGTGGCACTCAAGGCTCTCCCCTGTGCCAGGTGAATAAGAAGTTGAAAAGCTGGGAGGATGCCTGTTTGCATTTACTGCTCGTGTGTGTCTCGCTTTGTCACTCTCTGCGTTCCACTTTTTATATCTCACTTCCTCCTGGTCCAAGAAAGTAATCTAACCTCTATGTCTTACTTCTAGATATCTCTCCTAATCACTCAACTTATAGAGAAAATTCACCCTCTTTGCATCAAATTCTTACTCTTTATAGCCCTCTTTCATCTCTAATCTTCCCACTGTGACAGGAAAATGTGCCCTGCAGCATTGCCTTATGATGTCAGAATGAGAGGCTCCTGGCTGGATGAGCAAAAGAGTATTTAAAAGGCAATTTTAACTGCACAAGTTCTGGCCGCATAGTCATCACTGGCCTCACAAAAGAAGGGAAAGGCCTCTCTGCAGCTTGACCTTCAGTTTCCCTTCTGCAGCCTCTAAAATAAAACAGAGTAGAAAATACTGCTGATTTGAGGGGTGCCCTTCTGCACCTATTCTGTGCAAGGGTTCATGATGACAGAGCGTCAGTCCCTGGAGTGTCAGTTCCTCACCGTTTGTGACCAGCCTGTTTTCTGTGGCATTTCAGCAGATCTGAAACAGGAAAACTGCTTTAATGTAATAGTCAAAATAATTTGTCATGGTATTTAGGTCGCATTAGTAACCTGCTCCCAGTACGGTTACTTCCCCGCAGTACTATGGCCTGTTTAACCCTCCTATCTGAAGTGGCGTCTGTGGTGTCTTCACAGCTGAAAAACCGCTCTCTCAAGATGCTGGTCAGCAGGATGCCGGAGAAACAGCACATCCCTCCAAGGCTTTGGCTGCATCCCACTCACAACTGATTCTACTCACTGCTAGATATTACCTTACACCCTTATCCTGGGTGGCCCAAGGTGACCAACTAGCAGTGCTACTGAAACTGAATTGGATTGCCTCAAAGATGCACAAAATTTTTGGCCACTTTTGCCATAGGTGGAAGTGGAAGATGGGATCTAGCATCAGTAACCTGGAGTGAAAACTCTGAAGACTTGGGTTCAATGCATCTTCTACAGTGGCATGATACGACAAATGAGCAGCAGCAATTGCTGTGGTGGGGAAGAGTGTTTCTCTTTTTACGAAGCCAGTTAGCCCCTTCCAGGTACTTCTCAAGCCTGACCCATAGTGTTCTGCAGATCACAACTGTTTTGGGGTTTTCCGGATAGGATTTTGGTTTTCCTTTTTCAAGACATTGTTTGTATTATGTTATGGTAGCAGATATGTAGGAATATTTATGGTTCTGGCTTGAAGAATTTCCTGGCTGTGGTAGAGCCTCTAAACCCCACGGAGCCTGGAAAGTAACTCTGGTTCAAAGGAAGAGGATGGGAAGCCTAGCGTTATTATAACCGTGATTTTGAAAACTAAGATTATCGTCATTTTTACCTGGGATAGTTACCCTTAAATTGTTGCCTTTTCTCCTTAAATAAACCTGATTTACTCCCATTTTTTGTAGCATTCCTCACATTTCCCTAAAGTTTCCAAAGGGGATCCTGGAAACATCAGCATAGTGTTTGCTTTAAGTTATACAAGGAATTTAACACACTTAGAAGTAATCCAGACTTGAACACACATGCCAAGAATGACTAGAAATATTTTTAAGTCCATGCAGATCAGGCTTACTAGGGAGCTTCATGTGAGCAACCAAATGTCCTGTGCCCTCTGTTCACTGAGCTCACGAGCGAAAGAGGACTCCAAACGGCTGTTGGCCAAAGAAGAAGTACAAAGCAACACCTGTAACTGTAAATCCATGTTGTGAAGGACAAACTCAGCAGCTAAGGATGGACTCAATTTCAATAACAGGAATCAAGGCATTCCTGTGCAGGGACAAGGCTGGGTGCGCGTCAAAAATTAGTGAGATCCAGCAAATCAGCTGCTGGTTTGACATTCAGAGACACTCCCCCTACCAGCAAAGGTATCCCAAAAACCAACACAATATGTATCACACTATTAGATCCTTGATTTCAGGGTGGTGCATGTCACATCTTGATTATAGGGTCGTACCCCTCCTGCTGCTGGGCCACTTGCTGTGGGGTCGTGATTTTCTCCCAAGCAGGCTTCACACAGGGTGCTGATCCCCAGGCTTCAACCAGGGGAGAAAGGCTTTCAAAGCTGGCTATGTTTGCATTCAGGAGCTGGAGATGAGCAGCACAGAGGTCTGCATGAGCGTGCTAATCCCACTGGGGTGCCTAGTGAGCCTTGCGGCGGTGAGACCCTGCAGCGGTGGTACAGCCAGGCAGTGCCAGCTCACCCCGTGCTGCAGTGCTCCGGGAGCCCTTGGGTCCTCGACCTCCATCGGGCCAAGCTGTGAGTCCTCCCAAGTGAACTGTGGGAAAGTTAAATGACTTTTGGGGCACTTGAGGAGACTGTGGAAAAATGTCGGAGGGCTGTCAGCACTTGCATGATTTAGCCTAAATCCTCTCAGCAGAGCGAATGTTCACAGTCTGAGGGGAAATCTTGCCTGTAGCTGTGTGCAAGCCAACTAACTTAGTCTGAAAGGACCAAATTAACCTTGGATAAGAGGTTTTTGTGCATGGATGGTTAGTGGATTAAAGGAGATGTCTAAGTGAAAGCCCAAGCCAAGCAGCGTGAAGGAGCAGCCCTGGCCATGCACCCGCTCTTCCTGGCCCCACTCCCCTCCCACCCCGCGCTGCTGGCCTCAGGGCCACGGGGCTGCAGGTGGCCTCGGGGCCACCCAGCCTCCCCTTCCCACACGCTTTCCAGGGCTGCTGGCAAAGCTCCACAAAAAACTTGGGCCCATGGTTTAAAATTTATTTACTGAGAGCCGGTAACTGCTTTTTGTTTTTTTTTTTTTAGACTGACCCACCCTCACTTGACAGGCAAATAAGGGATCTTCTAGTGGTCCCTGGTGCGTGGCCACCTCAACTGCACCCTGCCAGGTGCCCGCTGCAGGTATAAATGCCCACTTGCATTTGGAGAACAGAGATCAAGTCGAGGCACCGCATCCAGGGGTCACGTTTGGTATGAAAAGTGGATCTTGTGTCTGATCATCCTATCATGCCTCCTTTTAAAAGTCATTGTACCTTGGAAAGCAAATACTGCATGTTACTTTTGGCAAGCAGAAAAAATACATCTTTAATTGGATCTCTTTTTAACAGGGTCAGTTGCTTATCCCTTACGTGGGAACTGGCTGTCCATTTCAAATCAGAAAGGTGTGCATCATTAAGCTGAGTACAAACAATTACTTCATCTTTTTCGGAGTGAAAAACTTGCGTCCATCAGGCCCCAACTCCAGCAGGGATGGCAGCACTGGGAGTTCACGAGTGCAGTAACGATTTTTGGACGTCATCTGCTTTCACAGAGAGCAGCAGGACTAGTGTGGGATCCACATCACTTTCTCTGGTGTGGGTGACACTTTCCAGCTATACCGCACTCGCTGCGGGGAGAACAAAGATGGCTTATGGCAGCTGGAGGCATTTGCAGGACGTAGAGCATCTGCTGTGTATCGGCTCCATGCAGATACAGGGTCAACAATTGCCTGACAGGTTGAGATAAGACCATTCCTTGTCAAGATGCTTCCAGGCTACTGAGAATGTAAAATCAAAGGCTGTCTAGAAATACTGCGCAGCGCCGTTAGTGTCTTGGAAAACACCACGCACAGAAAAAGAACAACTGCCAGCATGTGTATTCAGTGCAGGAATTACAGGCAGGGCAGGTAGGTCTTTAAGACTCAAAATAACTTTGAAGCTGCCTTAAACCATTTCTTGCAGGGTTCCTTTTGTGTACCTAGGGAAAAGAGGGAGTAGCTGACTTGCTGTTGTACTGCGCCCTTTCCTGCAGCGCCAGAATGGTCTTCTTGTGGTCAAAGGCATACAGCAGCTGTCTCGGATGTCTTTTAAGTTGAAATTTGGGTCCAGCCTGCTGTGTAATGAGCAAAGATCGGGAATCACAAAGGTGCTTATGACGATTTTTTGATTCTCTGAATTTGACTGGAGACTAAATGGATTAGACCAGGATCTCCAGTCTGCCCTGATTATTACACTAAAAATATTTTACTGTAACTTTGCAAATGGCAAGCTTGACATAATATCCACTCCATTATATTTAAGTTTTAAGTTATTCTTATAAGCAAACGTGTTATTTGCCATACTATAGAACTAAAGCAATGCAAAGACATTTACAGCAATTACATTGATCTTATATATCAAGCAGCAACATGAAATGAATATAAAAATACATATATTTATGTTCTTTAACCAGCAGCTGGAGTTAATAATAACTGAAGCTTGGAATTAATTATAACTGAAGCTTGGGCTATTCATTTTTATGTTTAGGACAAACCCCCTGAGATTTCTGTGACCAGGATTTTATAGCCAGAGACAAGAAATTTCACCACCTCTGGAAACATACATATTTCTATCAAGTCAGTTAGAGAAGAAAAATAAGCATCTTGCAGGAACATACCCAGATAAACCCAAAAGGTAGGATTAGGTTAGTCATGGTAGATCTTCTCTCTCTTAACTCCTATATATTGCAGATAGTAGGAATCACTGGGAAGACTTTAAATATTCGGAGGGAGAGAGCAAACACAAAATAAATGGTTACAATGCCTTCATTTTTCAATACCTGTTTAGAGTTACAACTAACATCAAGCAGATCCAGCAAATGGATGAACTAATTCCCGAGAGTTGGAATTTCGCTAGCCTGGGTTTGAGCTGGCTAGGAAAGGGTTGTCCCATCCCAGTGGCTGTGCTGTCATTTTCTGCTTCTCAGGTGGGAGAGGCTTCTGTAGTCCGACTCTTCCACTCTCCCTTTGGCAAAAATTACACACTGGACAGGAGAGATTATACAGGTAAAGTTCAGTGGAAAATACTCTCATGAAGCATTTTAATTTTGATGAGAAAACATTTTCTTTTCCTTCGTAAAAAGAAAACACGACCTCCATCCTGGAATAGCTCTCTTTTGCATGCAAGCTAACACAATTCCCCCCAACAATAGCTCTATTTTGCATGCAAGCATACACACATTTCCCTTTGTTATTGTTTGTAGAGTACTTTGAATAGGAAATCGTATTTGGTGCTAAGCATTAGTGCAGCTTGGAGACAGTTTGTTTGCCTGGTACCCTGTCGGCCCCACCATGCCCTGAGACACGTTGTGCTACTGGGAAGCAGCACCTCTCTTTGTTCCCTCCATGCCTCGTAGTTTCTTGGTGTGTGCGATAACCATCGTAAACTATGTTTTAATCGGCATTTTTAAGCAGGCATGGTCTCAGCCATCCTATGTGACAAGAACAGCTAGTCTGACCTGTTGTATGATTCTGTCCCTGCCTCGTCAGCTGCCACCCTTTAGGTGTTTTGTAGCTGAGATAGAGGAAGGACAAAAGCCAAGCATCGAAACTGAAATAATTATATTATTATGTGTGACTAAATGACACGAATATGCTTCTGAAGCCCAGTTACTCTGCTTTTTCATTATTTCCACTATCAGAAAGAGATCTCTCACTAATGTTTGTCACTGGAAAGAGTGCACAGAAAGGAGGGACTTGGATAGGCGTCTCGGTAGGTAGGTAGGTAGACAGGCAGACAGAGAGCTACCTAAAGGAAAGGACAGAAGACACGAAAGTGGAAAGCTTTTGTTTGAACTGCACTGAACATTATTTCCTGGAAACTTTTACAAAGGAGTCAAAAAACCTTGTATCTAGCAGGTAATTGTAGTCTGCCAAGGTTTGATGATGGAGAAGCAAACAAAAACATCATTCATAAAACATGTCCACAGTACATGCACTACACCCAGCTGGGTCAGCTGGCAGTGTAGTAGGAGCCAGCTGACAAGACCTGAGAAGTCAGAGCAGCTGTGCTCTAACCCCAATTACTGTTTATTATTTATTCACTTTTTTCTGCTTAAGCTGGGACATGCAGACCAACACAAATTTGCTTTGCCTTTTAGAGTATGTTTGAACAGGCAAAACGGGTGTCTGTCAGTGGGTTTACCGCATGCGAGAGCACTTAGCATAATTAACAAGGGGATGTGTGTCAGGGCAGGACTTGCAGCATTTGCTAAATTCAGAGCCACCTAAAGTGTGGGCTCACGTGTAGCCCAGGCTCCTACAAAGCACGGGGCCTATTGCAAAGGTGTTGATCTTGCTCGCCTACAGCCACCCCTGAGGGTAAGTCCCCTGAAGTCAGCCTTGCTAACTGTAGTGCTGCCAGGAGGCAAACTTAAACAACAGAATAACCTACATCATCAAAAGGACTTTCTTTGCCTGTTGATTGCTGTAGTAAGGTTTCTGACTGCATAAAGACAGATTTCTTTTCATGTTACCAGCCAGCACTGCTTTTTCGCAGGAAATCATGATTTTTTTTCTGCCTGTCCTGCAAGTGGCACGACGTGAGCCTTCTCTGAAGAAAAAAGCACACAGCTGCAGTTAGCTTGGGAATAAATATGCTCTGGAATACAAAAGCCTGGGCTCTGCACTAACCACAGCAACATGGCTTCTGTTTCGGAGCTGTCTCACGTCTGACCGAAGAGAAGCGTAGGCAGCTGGAGTTCACATCTGCCTAGAAAATAGCATGTAGGCATACCCATATGTATGCTGGTAAATCTTTTAAGCATAGACAAAGCCTATGAGAAATAAAAGGGAACACATTTCCTGCTAACTTCAGCTAGAGAAGTTTGGTGTTGATCTTTACCTAGCTATGAAGCTAAGGATTTAGGTCTGTCATCTTGCTCAGGAATGGGAGTTTGATGCTGAAAGACAGATATAAATGGTGCATTCAGAGTAGATTTTTTTTTTTTTAATGTGTTGGTCAAACTGTATAATTAAAGGAGGGAAGAAATGCTCTTTCCGTGAATTGGTCGTTGTTGGGCGTGGCTATTTCTCAAGATAACACAGGCTTGAGTAGGATTCTCAGGTCTTGCATAGAGTAACTTCTAATTTATTCAGCACTTTTTCCCCAAATTAGTTTACTTAAATGTCACTGTCAGACTAGCAGCTCTATGGTAGAGGGACAGCTGACCCATGGAGCCTGAGAAAGCTTCCTGAAGGTCTGTGTCTTAAGCAGCCATGCAGGTTATGAATTCATAATTGCAATTTGCAACAAAACCCAACACTGCGGAGGATTGGTGACAGTTTCCCCACAGGCTGAATGGCCCAATAATCTGGCCTCAACATCAGCCATGAAGAATTTCTTTCCTGTTTCCTGCCTGAACTTCAGTTTCTTCTCTTTGTTCTTAAGTTTCCATCTCTCTGTTTTTGTAAGTGAGCTGTGAAGCAAAGCCATAGTCTGTGAAGGAGATTCTGCAAGTGTTTCAGCCATGAGTTACTGCCATTTTATTGCTGGGCTTCCTTTTTTGTGCAGCTTCAACACAATGTTGTTGTCCCTGATGAAGTAAATGATGATACTGAGCAATATCTTTTCAATTTTGTTTGCTTCTAAATGGATTCTAGCTTTATTTCTCAGCATAATGCAGGCCCTACATCTAGTTTACTTATGATTTATATTCTGTTCAAAGATATGAGCCTTCATGAAGCCTACTGGCTAATAATTAATAAAGCTCATTTTAAGTCATTAATCTATTGTTCTGCATGATCTTTCCAGAACACATTTAAGATGTCTGATGCAATGTTTATTCTCAGCCCTTTTAATGCAAGTCTTCTCTATAACTGCCTGCCTTTATTTTCCATTTGCATCACCTGCAAATGATTGTCTATACAAGCCTAATGGTTTACAGTAATCCTTTAAAAATTAGATACTTGAGGTGAACGCATTTAAGATAATTTTTTACAAAAGTCTAGTATTCCACCCGAGTGCCATAGCATACTTTCTGAACAGAAAGCCAAGTGCACTAAATGTATCAGCATTACGATAGCCCAAACCCATTTGCTGTGGTATTGAGGACTGACACACAAATGACCCTGGGTCTCAGTACATGGAAATTACTTGTAATTATTTGATATTTTCCAACCCTCAACCTGTTCATCTCTTAACTCTTTGGTAGAGACTCCTTTGAGCTGGCTCTAGCATTATCAGGGGAAATTCTGAGATCTCTGTTGGAGCTCTCCAATTTGCAGCTGAGTAGCTGACCCATTTTTGTTTAGGGCAATGTGTCTTTGGTTAGAAAATCATCACTCTTTATAAGCTTCTTGCAGGGGGACAAATGGATATATTTTTTACTCTATGTGACATTTTTAAACTGATAGACAGACACTATTTGCCCAGCATTTTTTAATCTCCATTTCATGAAAAATGAAGGTCTTTGGCCTAGAATTTCAATTTGGTTTATATTCTCAATTTCTCTCAACATGTTTCAGCCTAGTTGATATCAAAACATGAACATTAGCTTTAATCATTACCAAAGTTTTCCATGTGATTTAATAGCAAGAGAGGATGTTTGTTTTCCTCATCATTTTTTAATTTCTCATAAACCAAATATCAAATTCACTAACTTTCATCCAAAATCAATTACTTTGAAAACTTGTAGGAAAGGAGACCTTAAAAGAATATCCTACCATAATTTCTGTCACTCTATCCATTCTTGGTGTTGTCTCTTGTTATTTGGAATCATTACTATACCTTAAAAGTAGCAACTTTGTGCAGTAAAATGGCACCATACTGCTCAATCTATCTGCTAGGTGGGAGTCCTCTGAATTTTTGCTGCATATTCTACGAAAGTTTTTTTGTGTTTATTAGCACTAGTGAGTCAATAAAGCTGTGAATGTATGATTATTTCCCTATTCCAAGTCATCAGAAAATAATGTTTTTTTCTCTTTTGAGGCCAGGATCTTTAAGAGCGGACAGAATGTAAATCAGAAGTGAAAAGGATTCGATTCCTGCTTGCCAAGAGGAGGTTCCCATCTGTTCTCACTGAAGTGTATGGGGATTTTTGCTATTGACTCTCTTGAGAAAAGGGTCAGACCTTAATCTGAGGGAGGAGAGAGCATTTAGCTGTTTTGTATTGTTATCTAAAATAAAAATGCTTCAGCTAAATAGGCTTGTGACCATCTGAAGAAGCTGCTTAGTAACAAACATTCTTAGTTTTGCAAAGATGTAAACCCCTAGAAATTCGGTGGTCTTGCCCACCACAGCAGCAAATCTACATAGGTTAAGGAGGTGCTTCAGTACATCTTATACCCCATGGAAGCCAAATCTAACTCATCAAGGCCTTTTCTATTGAATATACATCTTGCTAAGAAAAGAATATTCAAAACTTTTACAGGTGATCAAGGTTGTGCCTGTTCCTACCACCAGCCTGCAGAATCTCCCGATAAAGAGCCAGCTGAACATAACCTCACCTTCATCTTTTGCCACCAATCTACATGAAGAATGTGCTCTTGATACAGAGACTACATTCTGGTCTGACCACTTGGACACTACTTTTTCCAGTAGTTTCTCTAGTTCAATCCGTCTGAATAGTCACATACTTATGGTGAAGTGTTTCTTTTGTTACCTTCAGGACTAGCTCAGGGTGGGGTGGGCTACATGATTGACCAATTTTACAGATTTTTACAACTGCTCGGTATGAAAGTGATACCGGTTGCCCTCCAGCTTGCTCCCACAGCAAAGTAATTGCAATATTTATTTGCAATGTGCAGTTTGTTACTTTCCCCTTCAATTCAGTCTAGTCCATTTTATTCCCTTTTCTTTTTGCCTTCGCAGTGGGTAACGTATGTAATGTGAAGGCTGTGTTTAACACCAGACTTTTGCTGTTCAAGGAAATGAGCATTGGGTTCAATGTATAAAACAAAAACATAAAGTAGCCCTAATAAATTAGTTTATGAACAATGGAAATAAAGAAATATTGCAAGAGGTGGTAAAAAAAAAAAATGCTTTAAAGTGATTATGAAGCATAGACCATATTCATACCATTCAACTCAGTCTAAGCTCACAAAGGAAGTTTTCTAGTTGGTAGATAAATGTGCATGCATAGATTTCCCTATTCTACCTAGTCTCAACAAACCTTCTCAAGAGTATCTGTAGCTGTCTTATCAAAGTTAAGAGTCCTGTCGAGGAGTATGCTGGTGTGGGAAATCATCAGCTGGTGTTAGAGCAGCCATGGCTTTCACTGACTAACCAGACCTCCAGAGGACATCTCTTGTGGTTCTCATACATATCTTTGGTTTCAGAGCCTCTGCTGGTGAGGATGCACTGAAATGTTCATTTGTATACAAGTATAACACATGTACATTTTTATCAGCCAGCCTTTTTTAAAAGACTGTGTCCCATCAAATTGCCCAGCATTTTGTAAGAACTTGAAGTTCTAGTTCTCAGTAAACGTGTCAGGTTGGTCATGCAATGTAACTTGCAGCTCAACTGCTGACAGGGGACGTAAAGCTGCATGAAATCTTTATCACTATGGAAAGATTTGTGGAGTTACTACCATGACTTTTTAAAGAGCGGATAGTTTTGTCATGCTTTGGTCACTACTTTCTGAGATAAACTAATGAAATTCAATGCAGTTATGCCAGTTGAAACCACTAAGGATGCCACCTTCTATTTGTTCTTACAGCTCCTGAAGGATGTGAAACTCAAATTCCATTGGGATTGCTCTTTTATCTTTGCAGTCAGAAATGTCTCTATTTTTTCTTCCACTTTTCCCAGAGAAACATAAGAGCTGTATGCTAATGTGTGCTGCAAAAATGTGTTTCAAAAAAGTAGATTGTAACTATCTGTTTGAATTACTTTGATTTATTTCAGCTACAGTTCCAACATCTTTAATTGTATTTTCTAGTAACGTTCATAGGAGCTTGTTTCCAAAAAAAGTAAGCTGGTATTGCAAACTGCCCTGTAAAGCCTGAAGTTTCTTGCATATTCTACAAAAATAAGCCAAATAACTAACAAGATTTGAAGCAATAGCTATGAGGCAAATGCTATAGTATGTTAAATCACACAGCAAGAACAGCAAATTGCCACAGTGAACAGTTCCACACATATACAGCCTGTAGATCGCTCAGAAAAAGCTACTCATCAGAAAAAGAACATATCTACACAAATATAGTTTGTAATCAGTTAAAGATGTGAGGACTTGTATCTGTAAAGGACTCATTTGCTGTAATACAGAGGCAGCTGGAGCAGAGACACTGAATGGAATAGATCTGTGTTAAACACCTTGTCTCTAAGTGGTTACTGAGCACCACATGGTACCAAGAATAAAAATAACCTAAGTAAAGGAATGGAAAACTTCAAATCTCTATCAGAGCCAAAACTCCCTGGAAATGTGGAAGACAACTGAGGAAAATTCAGTAGGCAATTTGCTCTGTGTTTGTAAGCAAGCAGTGCCAGTAGAAATGAAGACATTCAGAAGGTAGCCTTGTTTTTGACAGCGGCTGGTTCTGAAAAGCTTGTTGCAGTTAATGATTTTCTGTTAAGTAGAGCAGAGGCTGACTGTGAAGTGGTAGTACAGAAATGTGAGGAACCCTGAATTCCATGTAAAAATGAAACATATGTGTGAGATTGGCTCAGAGTATGCAGTCTTGCAATTTTGAGGGCTAACTAAGAGGAGATTGAGTCCTAATGGGAGCTGGGAAGAAAATTCAGAGAAACTACTGGAAAATCCAAAGTGAAGCTGAACAAAGGTCTTATAAGGTGCTGGTTAATGCATGCTAGTGAGGAAGGAAGTCACTTGGCACAGTCTACAGAATGAACTCCACAGTTCTTTGACATGCCAGGCCTGATTTGGTATGCAAAAATGTCACCAACATCCCAACTCCTTAAGGCAAAAAAGGATGCAGAGCTCTATCTTGGATCAAAACAAGAACAACATAGCAGCTTGCATATTTTGGACAACCACCACTTAAAAAGATGGTGTCCAGAAAAAGAAATATATATCCAAAAAGGCAATGGGTTGCACCATGTTTTTAATTGACAGCAGACATCCCCAGAGTGTGGCCAGCATGGGCAAAAGGATGACAAGTATGCCTCTAGCTCAGATGAACTCCACATAGCAGCAACAAATAATAGTCTGCCAAAATATGAAGACTGTCAACCTGAAAGTAAATGTGACAGCTATTATTTCAAAGCTGCACAATGACACATAAACCACTGTTCCCTGAAACTCTATTAAAAGAGCTTAAAGGAAAGCCTCAAAAATACAAGATAAACTGATGAAGAGTGCTATTTACACATCAGCTAAAGAAATATTTGAGGTAGAGCCACAGTTAAACAGCAACAAGGGTATGAATGCTCCTTCTTGAGTTAGAAGGATGCCAGGTCTTTTATCTTATCCAGGGGTATGATCTTGAAGTGAGAGAAGCCAAAATAAACAAGGATATGTTTAGAACGTCTTAGAGGGGAGTGCTTTTGCTTGTACTGGACTACTACAGAGCTGATAGTGCCCTTCCACTGCTACAGCAGTGCTGTGTGCATTATCCTACTGCACTTTGGGACTGTCACACCAGAGGGATGCATGTGGTATGATATGGTACTATCAAAACAAATGACTTACTGCTTCTTGATGCATGTCTTCATGTATCAGAGGAGACACACGAGTTCAGGTGTCAGTAACATCATGGACTAACTGGACATTGTTGTTAAGGTAGGTTAGCACACAGGCTGGAAGTTCCTGGAATCCCGTGTTATGTGAACACTGCTCACTTGTCATTCACAGGTTGCTCTGGGGAATAACTACGTGGCATCTGGGCTTTTCAGAGACGTGCTCGGCACTGCCTGGGCGGTACACTTGTTCACAGGGGAAACAGTCATTGCCAAGGTCCTTGCTGCAGAGTGGTGACTGAACAACGTGGGGAGCTTGAACTCATACGATTAACCGTTTCTATTCTTCTACAATACAGAATCACAGAATCACAGAATGGTAGGGATTGGAAGAGACCTTTGGAGATCATCTAGTCCAACCCCCCTGCCAAAGCAGGTTCACCTACAGCAGGTTAGACAGCAATGCATCCAGATGGGTTTTGAATATCTCCAGAGAAGGAGACTCCACACTCTCTGGGCAGCCTGTTCCAGTGCTCTGTCACCTGCAAAGTA
>VYXH01004373.1:177269-238241 GCA_013397275.1 Burhinus bistriatus | reverse complement strand
CAGCAGCACAGCCTTCCGGTGTGTCAGCCACCCCTCCCAGTTTTGTGTCATCAGCAAACGTGCTGAGGGTACACTCTGTTCCCTCATCCAGGTCATTGATGAATATGTTGAACAAGACTGGACCCAGTACTGACCCCTGGGGAACACCACTAGTTACAGGCTCAGTATTTTACTGTAGCCAGAGTTGGGATTTTAGAAAGCAGATCCCTTATACAATAAAGCTGAGCAGTGACTAAAGTTCCTCTGCCTGACTTGCACAGTAAAGCTAACTGGAAGAAGTCCACGTTTTTCTTTTTGTCTCCAGTATGAAGTACTGTAGTAAAAATACATTGGAAATTTTGTGTCTTCATCAACAGCTGGAAAGTAGAAGGCCAACTTTCTTTTTTCAGTTATGAGTTTTGGGTTTCCACCCTTTTTCAAAGGACAGTTCTTTCTGGCTATAAAAGAATTGCAAGAGAAATCATTAGCAGAGTTTTCCACCTAGCTCAAATGTCATTCTTCAAGCAGCTCTACCCTTTTCAGCTTTCTTCTGATGGTGGTGTTAGACTAGGCAATTTGTAAAATTTGGTAGCTGTTATCATTTGTCATAGGAATTGCATGGAGACATTGTATTTGTCCAACAAATCAATTTCCTCTTTTAGTTAAGACTGATGTACAAGTTGCACTCTGGTGTTGAATCAGTCTCCAGCAGGCTCTGAACTTTTTGTGATTGATTACAATGATTGCAATTCTTTCGCTGGGTCCTCCAGTGTAACTTCCCTGCTTTAAAGAGAGTGGCAGTGGTTGGTTCAAACAGAGCAGACAGCTGCGTGGATGTTTAGTAAAAATTACGTCTACTGTAACAGAACTGATCAATGTCATTTTCCTTTTAAAGAAATGTTCTCTGGAAGGTGCTGTTCATCACAGCACAGCTGGTATAATGCTCTAGATGTCATAAAGGGCTTTAAGAATTGGCTGGAAAGAGCATGCACATGCATGGGATAACTTTCAGTTACATCCAAGCACAGCCTTTCTCTTTGTAGCCACAAAAATAAAAAAGCCACAAATAAGTCCCAGGGCTTAATGTCACATCACTACCAAATGTGCAGAATAGGACGTGTTGAGCTTATTGGGCTATATGTTACCTGGGAACTTACTGAACCTGTATTCTGTCAGCCACCCTGGCTGCTGCTTGGTTTCCAGATCAATGTGAAAATGTTTTGATGAGTAAAAGGTAAATGACCTGTGATGTACATGTCTGAGAAAACCTCTCTCAGTTAATGATAAACTGATTGCAACTGCACCATGAAGGACCTGAAGTCCCAAAATTACAAGAGGGAAGAGGTAGCTGTCAGGTTGCTCACACTTGGGACCCGAGATTTTTTTAAAGTCTTTTCTTCCCTAGATTGGTAATAGCCTCAGGTCTTTAGTTTTCCCTATGAGGTCCCGCCTGATTTTGCTACTGAGAGGAGAAAGATGCAGTATGGTGTATGTTGGCACTGAGGAAGGTGAGGAAATGGTTAGCATCAAATACAGTGGCCGCTGTGCCCAGATACTGATTTTACCTTCAGAAGAAGTATGAATAAAAATACTGTATATTGCTAGTAATTTTTCCTGCATAAAACGGAGGTCATATCAGATTCTAAAAGGCAAAGATTTGGGCATAATAATTTAGTAACATAACTGAATGTTAAGATCAGGTATTTAATCACATAGGAATAGCTGCATACCTCATTGACTATGAAAACGCTCCCTGTGTGCTTTTTGAAGAGTGCCACGTATTGCAAAGCACGTATTATCCTGTAAATTTAATGGTAAGTAACTTAAGATCAGTAGTTGCCTTCTCTTTAGAACAACTTAGGTGTGATGGTTACGTTTCTGCCTTGTTGGACTTGTTCTTTTGGGGCCATTTAGTCAATCCTGGCTTGCTAGATTAGGGGACTCTTGAACAAATGTAGTTCACTTTGTTCGTTTGATATACCCTTATAGAAGCCATTAATTGCCCAATGAGCCCAATGAACAATTAATGGTTTCTGTGGATAATACATCAAACTGGTTATATATGAAACTTCTAAGTGGAGCATAGTATAAAAAGTTTAAAGGATACACACGGGAGTCAGGTGTTCTGATTTCTACATCCAGCTTTTCCACTGACTTGAAGAAACTGTAGGAGTTACGACCCTGAAGCCCAGGTCTAGCAGAGGGCTGCAGAGCATGGCCTCCCAGCTTGAACAACCCGAGAAGCTGTCTACATAGGATGGATGGAGGGAAAGCTTGAAATATCAATAGTTTGGGGGACATAAGTGGTTTATTTTGTATTTTATGGAGGTTTCTTATATCCCTTGGGTTTCAAGAAGTCAGACAACTACAGCCTTGTACTCAAAGAGCTAAAGGAAAGTTCTTTAGGTTGCATGAGATTAGGAGGTACTATAAGAGCTGAAAGACAGCATCTCCTTATGTATAATGGCTCTGCAGTCCAGGTTTTATGCTAACAGTGGAAGAACCAGCTGCCAGCAGGTGTGCAATTCTTCCCCAGGAGCATACCCAAACGACCGGTTTGGGTGCTGTAGACCACGCATGAACATTTCATGGAGTGGGACTTGAAAGGGGGGTGCCTACACTACCAGCTCAGTGCTTGAAGTGGGGCACTAGCAAGCTGTGCTCCTCCCCTTCTTCCTTTTCAGTCCCATGAATCTTAAGATATTCAGCACAGGGAATCCTGACTTTGGTAAGAGGGCAGTATTCCTACCAAAATGGACTCACAGAGTGCTCGCGCAGGGAGACAATGCTGGGGCTTTGGCTTTCTCAGACCGAGGAGGGAGCTGCATCCAGACCTCCTCCTTCCTAGCTGAACTTTCCAAACATCAGCAGCCGTGTGTTGGAGACAGGCAGAGGGACCATGCCGTTTTGAATATTTTGCTGTTAGGCCTACCCTGGCAACGCTTTCCCATCATAGCAAATTTGTCAGGGATGTGGAGGAGGGAAGGTGCAACCTTGGGTCTCTGCTGGGGCTGGACCAGAGGGAGGTACTGTGGCAAGAACAGCATTTTCAGAGGGGCTGTTTGAGGTGTCTTGAGCACTTTTAAGCAAGAAATTGAGTTTGGGGATTCACAGCATTAGACAGCAGCTCAGCAACAGTGTTTAGGACCCTGTTTTTCAGTCACTTTTGCAATTCTTAAGTCCCTTCTTAGATTCAGATTTTAGTCTTGGCTACTCAGTTTTGCCATCTGTTGGAGTGGAGTAATAATTCCTTTATGTATAGGCTTTATATGAAGAGATCTATGGAGTTTAATTTATAATCTTTCAACTTGGTTTAACTAATTCAGAAGGAATGACATACATACAATATATGTTATTTCTGATGTAAAATTAACAGTGACTGTTTTGCTACAAACAAAGTAGTTAGAAATATGTTGCCCTTCTTTTTATCAGCCAATATTTCAATTAACATTTGTCTAATTCTTCTTTCTACTTGTTTTCTGCTTTTACCAACAGCTACTTGGTTGTCACAAACAAAAGGTCTGGTTCTTTTTCCTCCATCAGGTTCCACTGAACATATACTGCTATGCTTCCACCAAAATATGTAGATGCAAGTCATGTTAAGACCAGAGATCACAGTGAAGAATAAAACACAATATTAAAAAAATCCATTCATTCAGACATGAATAAGTAATTTATTACTTTCAAGTACTGAATGTCACAAAATTATGGAACGATAGAACATCGTTGTTTATGGTTGAGTAACTTTTTTTTCTTTTTTTTTTTAGATTTTTAACTGGAATAACATACACTGATTCTACAGAAATTTACATATGGAAATAACTTTACACACAAGTAATCTTGTTTAGTTCAAACAGTACTAGTGAATTCATAATGTTACCCTAGTGCATATTTAGCAGGAGTGTGTTTTCACTTGTATATGGAACATGTGTTGTCCTTTGTTAGAAGAAGAAAATATGCAGACATACATATACGAAAAGAGATAAGAAAAGGAAAAATACGCAAGCTGAAAGCAAAATCCTGGTTTGCCCTTCAGTTTACTAAAATAACGTTTGTTTAGTACATGTTAAACGAAAAAGCCAAACCATGTTATCTTACAGTTGGCTATTTTCCTAATGAGACTCAGTTTGTCCTCCTCTGCTTTTAATTCTGAGTTTGACAACCTGAAAAATGTATCTCCAAAATCAGATTATCGTCTCTAAAAGATAAATATTGTCTTTGTGTATTAAAGGATAAATGTGCCTACAATACAGAAGGTGTGATAACTAGGACGACTGGTATCTTCTTTTCTTGGCTGCCGTCCCACCAAATGAGTCACATTTAGTCAAGATTTTGCCCTTATTACTTGCCTGGGGTCAGTATCCTGGAGATTCAGTCGTTACTAATGGTTACTTGGGCAGAGAAATGAAGGAAGAGGTAAGGCAGGAAAAAAGCATACATATAAGGTGTATTTTTCTAAGTCCTGTTGTGAGAGTGAAAGTTGAAGACATTCCCCGCCCCCCCCCCAATATGCTTCTTTTGGGGGCTGCAAAATGCACTTTTCAATGGACCCAAAAAAAGACAGTGATGGTAACCCCCTTTTTGAATAGCCTTTGAAAAAACTGTGATAGCAATGCAGGAAAAAAGCAAAGATTTTATTTAGATCTAGTGCCTGTGAAATAACAGGTTGGGGACAATATATCATAGGTGCTCCCCACCTCAGTCCCCCAACATCTAGCTGCATGACCCATGCTGTAAACAAGAGCATTAAAGCATGTAGCCAATATAAAGATAAATTCTAGATATAGCTGAATTCAACAATTAGTCTAATCATATAAGATTAATTTTTCTGTAGTTCATGTAATTGTCTCTTTTCCAAAAGTCTGCTCATGCATCTGTCTGGAATTCAGATCATATTGTCATTTCATGTCACTCTCGTTTGATCTAATACCCGAAAGTTTTATCCATGGTTAAAGGCCTAAGTGAAATGGCCACTTAACCAACTGTCTACGTTTCGGCAGCTTCACCCAATGACCAGTTTGACAGAATGACTGTGATAGGAATTAGAGCTAGTGCAGCTCCCTTATTAATCATTGCCCACTGACATTTAACAGCAGCCAAATTGTATCTGAGTGCAGTGGAGGAGTCCAGGGGGTCTGTGTGTCACAGGAGGAGGGGATGGAGTGGAGAGCAAGGAGCGAGGATTATTCTTTTCTGGGGGGATGTTGTCCCCATTGAAATCAATGACAAAAATACCATGACGCCAAAGGTGTGTGGACCAGATCACTGAATCTTGAACGTCACTGTGCAATCAAATGCTGGGTCTTGCTATTTGAAAAGAATACATACTTCTCTGTCTTGGGCACTGAAATGAATAATCCCTGTTACTGAAAGTTATGTGGGAGTAAAATAGTCCTTAGGACTGGAATTCCATCGCCAGCTTAGCTCTCTGCTGCACAGTTTTGCGGTTAATCAGGGCACGCAGAAAGGGTTTCCAGCTGCTCTGTGCTTTCCCTAGGGAGGGATTTTATTAAGTGCTTGTGTGTATATGTGCAGCAGCACCTCTTTCAAGCAACGTATGCAATGGCCAGGGAGGCTTATTGGTGGGTCTGGTTTGTTGACGGCTTTTTGTTTGGTTTATTTGAGGTTTTTGTTTGTGTATTTGGTTTTTTCTTTATATCCCAGAGGAAACAGCTGGGGAAAAGATTTTGGAGTAGTCCTGCAGGCCTCTTATGCCAGTTTATTTGAGCTGTTTGTTATGTTTGAGTTAATTTGTCCCATGTTTAAAAAAAAGTGGACTCCCAAAGAATGTAGATGTGCATGAGAAACATTAAAAATAAACAAATATTCCAATAATACCACCCAAATTATCCTAATGTTGTTGGATAAAATAAAACAATATGGGTATTTTCAGTGTAATAAACCAACACTTGGGAGCGTATTCCTAAAAGGAGCTCATTCAGCATTGGCTATGACCTACTTTGTTACTTGAAGTCAATGAAAATACATTTGCAAGTAAGGATTACTCATACAGGAATGGTCTGCAGTGCTGGAACTTGTATCAGCAGCCCACAGAACGAGATAAAAGCTCCGCATAGTTGTGTTAAAGATTGGTATTGTATCTGCTAGGGGAAAGATGGAAACTTATTTATGTCTAACAATGTTAACCTAAAAGTGCGGTTTTTTAATAAGTAAAAGTTCTTTAAAGTAATTGTGTAAAATCTCCATCTTTAATATGGTTTTAATTTGTTAAGTAGCTTCTTGCCCCATTGCTATGTTTGACTTCAAGGCTTCAAAATTTTGCAAGAAGCACTGATTTTTCACATGATTAACAGACAAAAGGAGCAGACAGGCAAAATGACATCCTCTGTTCCTTTAGTATTTTAAAATAATTAGTCCATTCGATTGTAATGTAAAATAGATTTTCTCAATTTTGTTGTGAGAACATGATATATTTATGAAAAACCCTAAGTACAGCTTTTTCTCAAAATCAAACCACTTATTTCTTGGTTTTTTTACTCCTGCTTATTAGGGTATTTCTTTACCCTATACCAATGAACCAACTTCTTTACCCTATACCAATTAATTACCTTTTTTATGCTGAAAGGTATATTTCACTATGTTAACCCTTTGTTTTCCATTACTTACAGGGACAGATCCTCAGCTGGTGTTGAGATGATCTCCAATGAGGTTAGTAAGCTTGTCTCTAAGTAGAGTGCTGAAGATGCAGTCCTGCTTTTTCAGGGCCATATAACTGAAGTTTTTCATTATATAAATATAATTCACAGATTGTCTTTCAATTTGTTGATAATTCTGCCACTGTAACTGTTGCTTTCTCAGTTGCTCCCTTATATATACCAATTTTCTAAATGCTGTTTCACCTTTTTCTCTGTCCTCTTTTTTTTCCCTGGGTTGATCTTACTTCTTACTATGTGCCAAAGGCTGGCTTTAGGTAGTCATGGACACTCTTTGATACTTGCTTCTCAAATAGTTCCTGTAAATCTTGTGGTCAAAAATCCGTATTTCTTAGCAGCATACACTTTGCTTCATTTCCATATACAGTTTTTTGCAAGCATTGGTATCACCTAACTCAAGACATTCCGAAGAGACCAAAGCTGATTTTTTAGCAAGTCATTATCATGGTTTCACTTACAGGGAGGAGCAGGATTCCGTCACCCTGAATCCAGAGTTACTGTAAAATCAATGAGTACAGTTTCAGTGAAGAGCCAGAAATACGCTGCATGCACTGATTCTGTTTATGTGTTTATATTAAGCATAACTGTGATTTTTCCACGTTGACATGAGATACAGCATTCAGTCTGTGGAATAGACTGGGAGACCAAGATAGGAACACAAACCACAAGCCAGCATACAGTGCCAAGAAAGAATGCACTCCAAGGCTGTAGTGCAAGACATAGGTATGTAAGAGGATGTGTTTCCTCACCAAATGGGTTAGGTAAACATCTGTAGCCTGTCAGCTGGATACACAGGAGGAAAGAGCAATCTTTTAAATTTATCCTTAGTGCAAATAGATTAAGCGCAGCTTGCTTTTATTTCTGTCGTCTACATCTATGTAGTCTGTGTCTTTGCAGTTGGTTATCTATTTCGGATTTTATAAGTGTAAGTAATCTGCTTTTACCTTTCACCTAACTTCAGTGAAGAATTATTTCAAGTTCACTAGCTAGCACCAAAACGTTCTGTGGCAGTGGCTGTCCTTACAGCCAGAGGTCTGAACCACCCCTACCAATGCCCAGCAGTTGCCCGTTTTTCTCCATAATACTCAAAGGCAAGAGGATATATGCCCATGTAAGATGCAACCATCTGCATTGAGGGTTAACAAAGCAGTGATCTAAGGAGAAAAAAAAGAAGTCTTCCTGTGACCAGAAAAACTGTGACATGTGACAATTAATGGAGAGCACCTTGAGCCTGCAGAGTCCCAGCAGAGTTGGTAGCCACCATGCAGGGCACATCAATAATACATCAATAATTAATATTGATCAGAGAGCAAATCACCAGCTGAAGAAGAAAAGTCTGCATACCTGCTATTATCAGCTCAGACTGGAAATACGTAAATGTGGAGAAAGGGTAAAATTATTTTTCCTCATGTTGGTTGCATGTTATAAACAAAACCAGCCTATAAAATTCTTTTTCATGATTTCCTTCCCGTTTCCCTTCCAGCCTAGCTAGTGCATTTGCAGACAGGTGAGCTCTTCAAAAAGATCCTCCATGTAAGAAACTACGGGAGCTATGAAATATTACCGCAGTCCAGTTATCTCTGAAATGCTGATCTGCCTGGCTAACATGGAGCTGAAAAGCAGTTATTCCCTTTGACATGAAGTCAGTTGTGAATTTACCAGATGAACTTCCTTGACAAATGGCTACCACCCACTCAATCCATCACTTCAGGGAAGCTGGGCTGCCTCATACTTTTTCTTTTCTGTGCTTTTATCTTTTGTTCTGCCTCTCAAAAAGATCAAGGGGTAAAATCCAACCCAATATTCAAAAGTATGTGATTTAGAGCACCAAAGAAATAACAAAGAGATCTTTTAAAATTACTTATTATGCAGTAATCATGTGCTTCAGAATTTCCTAATTTTAATACAGAAAAATCAGCTAGAAATCTTCATTAATATTTTAACTGGCGTAAGTGTTGAGTTCCCAACTATCCACATGGCAATTTACACTTATATTGTAGCTGGTGGGAGTTGGTTTATTTTCCTTTGTGCTAATCCAAGGATCTCACTTCCTGCAACAGGAAAGCTGCAGGCGACAGTTGCACTGCACGGGTGAAAGGCACAAAAGGTAAGGTAAAATATATATGGAACAATTTTTCTAAAAACTAGAACAAAAGTATATATTAATCTATTATCTATCATACCAGGTAAAGTAGCTAATAAGCATTTTGTGTTGACAAACAACTCTCAGCCTTGTCTTATCTGAGCAGCTAATGGTGGGAAGGTGCAGTTTTAAAGAATTAATGTGTAAAAAGCAAATTTTCTGTTCAGAACCTAGTCTGAGAAGAGGGAGGGGATGCTCAGCAGATATGCATCATCTTGGAAAATTAGGTGGCAGAGCAACCTATAGATTTCCTAACCTATACATGTGCTACTTTTACATAAACTCTGGGGATATCCATGAAAGGCTTTGTCACAGTGTCCTCTCCTGTGGGGCACGGGCACAGCACAGAGCTGTGGACGAAGCAGGGCTGGAAAGGGGCTGCCAAGGGCAAACCTGGTCTGGCAGAAGACTTCTCCCTGTGGTCCTTGGTGCATGGGGAGAGCAGGGTGCCCTCAGTAAGGCTCAGTGGATGGTGGGACCAAGACTCGGAGACAGGGAAAGCCCAGACCTACAGTTGGAGTGAGCCTGGAAAGGGGCTACCAGAGGCGAGGGCAGCCTGCCAACGTTGCCCTCCTTGTCTGAAGCAGGATGTTTCCCGAAGCCCAGGGCTGGCAGGTCACATGGAGCTGCTCTCATGCGTGCCCCTCACCTGCACGTCCCAGAATGGGTGCCCCAGTACCTTGTGCCTGGACTTTCAGCGCCAGCAGTCCCTGCCAATGGGACAGGGCGGAGGTACTGCCCCTTACACGGCTCCCCTGCTGTTTCCTCAGGAATCGTGGGTATTGCTTTAGAAAGTGTGTGATCTTTTGTCACTGCGTGGTTTTGCTGTTGTTGGTGACATTGCTGTTGTTCTTTAATTTGTTTCTTAAGGGAATAAGGCTTATAGGAGCGTGGGGTTTGCCTGGATGTCTGTCTCTTCTTTTTTGAGCCCAGTGGCAGATTTCAGCCAAATGTGACAGAGGGCTAAAGCTCTCCCAGATAATTAAGTAACAAATGTCATGAAAATAGACAAATGGGTAGAGGAGACAGATGCTGTAAATGCCCTTACTGTGGGAAAAGCTGCAGAGCGGTATCTCACATCGTTAGGCACTAGAACAGCCGCATGGGAAAAGGGCTCCTATAAATGCCCCAAACGCAGAGTTAGCTTCAGCTGGGTTTGTGTTTCATGCATGCCAGAACCGACCACTTATAAGACAAAGCTTCACAGAAAGCAGGATTAATTCCTTCTGTGTCCAAATAGCTATTGGTTTTATGACTGGAGCCCCCTCAAAGTGTTCATTGGATTCAACTATTTTTACATTTTTAAGAAGGATATTATCTACCTGTAAACAGGTACACTGAGGTGCATACTATTTAAACAGAAAAAATGCCAGTTCCCTTATTCTGCTGACAACAACTTTACTTGTGGTAAGATATGCACTTCAAAGACAGAAAAATGTGCACAGCTAAGACTACATTGTGTTGTACCAACAAAGCTGTACCTGTCCGGAGAGTTGAATCGACAGTGTGGGCACATGTTAGCAGTGCACAGGATTCAAGGACAGAGAGTAAAGCCCAGCTGAGAAATCAGGAGACCCAGCTCATACCATGGTATAACGATGCCCTAACTAACCATAATGGAGATGCAACAGTTCCCCCAGCCAAAATGGCTGAAGCTAGCAAGATCGAGAGCTCCACATGTTTCACATTAACCACATTGTTAAATATTCAACTGTTGTGGCATCCTGGAACAACACTGAATGACGGATACATGGGGACAAATAAGGTGGGCAAGTCCTACTGCAGTCAAACATTCCAGCTGTGCATGGCTACATCCAGGGCACAGCTGGGGACCAGTGCCGGATGGTCCTGGTCCAGCTTTGGACAAAGTACCTGAACATTTAGAAGATGCCAGGAAGGTCATTTGCAAACCCATTCCTGGGATTCTGAAGCTGATCATCCTTGCTCCTAGCTTTCCTCTATGCTTAAAACTCATGATGGATTTTGTGAGAGTTTAGCCACAGTCCAGAAGAGTGGAGGTTAGAAAATAGACATGTCTTGGCTTTGTAGCCCATAATCTGGGGAGTGGTTTAGATCTGTGGCTCAGCCCAAAGATGAAGGGAGGGAGTACAGTCAAGCTTCCTTCTGTAGTCCAGCTTTATTTAAAGATACATTTTAAAATAAAAACCTTTTCTGGATAGCCTGTACAGAATTTATTACTAAGCAGATGCTCAGTTGTCTTCATAGTATCAACCACTTCTTTAATATTCTGTGCTATTTCCAATATTTTTGCTATCATCAAAAGAGAAAGAAAGAGAGTAATCTTCCCCTTTAAGTCCCTATTTTAACTCAGCGCTGGTTGTGCGCTCCCCTGGGTGATTTCAGGTTACCTGCCATCTGTGGCATGACATGGAGACTGACTATGGGTAAAGCACCATAGTATTTTAGCACATGTTCAGTACCAACAAGCCAGCATAAGCGAGTGGAGAAAACAGAAGCCTAATCATTACTCCATGTTCCTGGTGCATAAAGAGAGATACTGTCCACCCACACAGTCTGTGATCGACGCCAAGTCTTTTGCAAACTTAGGGCTTTAGTTCAGCTTCTCTGATTTACACTTGTGTATTCTTCCTGGCTCCCACCTTTGCAGGGCCATAATGAACTGACTGACCAGAAGCTGTTCTGCCACAATGTCCAAAAAACAGATGTTGGGGACGTAAACCTGAGTCATAACTGCTGAGGGAAGTCCTTTGTTTCGGAGAGGCTAAGAACAAAGCCTTTTTGCACCTTTGTGGGCTTCATGAGATAACACGGTTGCTTAAGCTTGATAGGGTTTCGCAGATTGTACACAGTCACACAGACCTGCCCACCTAGGACTTCTTTACCCCTGTTGCCCTGACTTGCCTGCTGTTGCCAATGGTTTAAGAGCTGCTGCATCTCTGTCCTCTCTCTGTGGGTGCTCCATAATCTCCTGAACAGGGAATGGGTCTCTTTTGAATGAGCTCAGAAATACAGCTATGGTGACATCATCTCATTAAAAAGGTGCCAATATGAGATGCTCAGGAAATTCAAGAACATTGTCCTTATTAAAAATAGATCACTTAAAATATTGTGTTGGGTTGTAACCAAGAGTAGACACATCTCAGCCATGGGCAGATAGTGGAGAAGTTTCTGAGGAAGATAATTCACCCACTGTAGACACATCGATAAAGAAAATGCTTTTCACTTTACAAAAAAAAACAGAAGAAACACAAAACACTAGGGGGTGGACATCTTAACATACATCATTAATGATCTTAACATACATCAAAATTACCTAATGACATACAGCATGGCTAGGAACTGTTCATTTCAAGGGTCAAATCACCCAGTAATACGAACAGAGGAATATTGTAGTGGAAGTCTGTGTAAAACAGTGGTATGGGCTAATGCATCTAAAATTGTCAGAATGCTATGCTTGCCCTCCTCTTTGGCAATTCTTATAGTTCTGGTTACATTATAAATCACATCATCATCAATTCCCCCAAAAGCTCAACAGGAGTCGAGAACTTGTGTTTCAATGACAGCTTGCTATAGGAGACATAGACTCTAATTCAGACTCATTTTTTGGAGCAACAACAATCAAATCTGTGCTGTTTAAATAAAAGCAGACAATCTTTAAAAGAACCATTTATTAGTAAGACTTTGCCTGTTTGTCCCATTTTGTCTATGGAAAAAATTGAAAATAGGCTTTTTACACTGGAAGTTATAATCAGGAAAGAAAATGATGAGTTATAACAGCCTCACTGAAGGTTAACGTCTGCTGTGTTAGAGGACTAAAGAACCTAATCTACTCGCTTATGAATATACAACGGCAGTAATGATTATCAGCAAGGGCAAAGGGGAGGGATTCTTCATCTGAAATAGCTATTGTTCGCAGCTCGGCTACCTTCTGTGGGGTTTTGTGTGCGTGCACACGTGTACATGATTGCTTAAACTTAGAAATCTCACTGAAGTTTTATACGTAAGAGTAAAGTAGTTTCCTAGTAAGTAACTGGGGTCAGCCGTGCAGGATTTTTATTTCTTTTTTTTTTTTTTACTTTCTCCCTCCCTGGTTTCTTTTAAGGGAGTATTTTTTTGTTCTTCTGCGGCTCCTACTAACCAGGGTCATATTTCCCTTTATCCGTTATGGGCCCTTATCGATCCTAGGGTAAATTTTGCCACTGATGTCACTGAGGGTGGGATTAGGCCTCTAAAGATAAGTAAATTAGTGATCTAGAAAGGTAAAACAAGGAAAATAACATAAAATCTCGAAATACTCAATTTTTTTCATATAGTTATAATAACAATAAATATATTTATTTTTAAAAAATCCTAAATTGAGGAAAAAAGTCTACTAAAACACTGGTTAAGCGATATGCATCATTATTTCATACATGCTAACAGAGATAGATGATGAGGTCACATAAAAATTAGGAGGCTTTGAGGTTACAAGCTTGGGCTGATGATAAAGCAACAATCCAATTTACTATTAATTGGGTTTAATGAGTACTCAGACAGTCTGCTCTACTGCAGGGCCTGATCTTCCTATGCACTGCAACATATGGAGTCTTTTGTATGCAAACTAAGTAGGTGTACACTGTGACAGAAGCAGGAAAATTATAACTCTACTTATTGCTTAACATCTTAGCAAAGAAGACACTAACAACTGTACATTGCACAAGATTGTAAAGAACTGTTTTGATGAAATATATATTAAAATTTAAATTTCTTGTAAATATTGTCAAAAGCATCCTTTTAAAACTGTCTGCATTGTTATATTCAATTAACTCCAGTTTACAAGATTCTTGACACAGATTTTCTTTAAAATATATTAATATTATGTATTTTGCCTTTTCAGATCTATTATGAATAGAGTACTTTTGACTATTATGAATTCATTAGCATGATGCAGTTTGTATTTAGAGTGTACAAATTACCTCTGGTCTCAGCAGAGCTGAGTGAAAACAGCACCATGTAGCTCTCAAGGCTATGCTGGAGAGCTGTATTTTTCTGTAACTAAGATTCACAATTGAGTAGGAGACAGGGCTCCTCTCCACACGGAGCTATATATGAACAAGAGTAATTATCTAGTCATATTTCCTTTCTCAGGATGTTGCATTTCTCATTATTAAAGGTTAAATACAAACCTAACCTGAGATCTGATCTGCCGATGCTCATTGCAGCAGGGCTGTCTCCGTGTGCTGGAGAAAGTGGTGTGGAGAAAGATGCTGAATTAGAAACAAATAGTGAATACAAAGGTGCAAATTTCCGAACCATTGCTTTCTGTAATTAATACTACCCGGAGACTCATTGTATTCTGTACCAAAGGGGCATTACCACAAAAATCCTAAAGACACCCAGGTGCCCTGTGCTTCACTTTGGGACCTCTCTGTGCTGCCGGCTCGGTACAAGGATGAGTGGACCGTGGAGGCAGCCGAGAGCCTCCTCAACCTGAGGAAATGCCACCAGAGGGTGGTGTGAAACCAGGCTAGGTCACCCTGCACACACCCCAACCTTGCCCCTGCCCTGAAGGACACTTGGAGGGACCCCTAGCACCTCGAAGCTGGTGCTGAGTGGGGCCCTGGAAGCCCCTTGGCTCCCCCACCAGCTAGCTACGCAAGTCGCATCCTCGACTATTTTAAGACAACCCTAAACTACGCCAGAGTCTGTTCTGGCCTGTGGCCAGGCAAGAACTAGAGTAATCAGAGTGGGAAAATGCCTCACAGTGACATTTCCCTCAGCTGCCCTCAGCTGCTCCGGACAAGACTGTGGCACAGATGCAGGCAGAGGGCTGGGAAGGTGGTGGCCACTGCAAAAAAGATACTGGGCTGCTCTGGGACTGCGGCTTTAGGATAAAAACAGGAGTAATAAATATTTCACTCAGGGCTGTTCAGCTGGGATTTACCATGAAGGTTTAGTTGTCCGTCTCACGCACTGCTTTTACTTCCGTGAGTGGGTAATTGTCCTTAGCCTTGTATGGTTGTTTTTGCACTGATGATCGGGTGTGAAACATTATCACTTCTGTAAGCCTGATCAGACAGGGCTTTGTGCCAGCCACGCTCAGGGTGGACGGCCCCACAGGGGGCAAGAAAGAAGAAAATCAGGCCCCTGATGGCTCTCTTTTTTTAAAATGAAAACTCAATAGATTCTATAAATTAAGCTGCGCCCCAATCAGGGGAAGTGCTCTTTCCTGACAGCAGAATTCAACAGGGCAATCAAAAGGTTATTTAGATCCTGCCTTCTGGAGATTGAGATACAATTTTCTTGTGTTAGCATTCATAACTAGATAAACTATTTGTTATCATAACATCGGTTCATCCGAACTGGGTTTGGTTGGGGTTGTTTTTTACTCAAACGGAAGATTGATAATGTTGGGATGCGACAATTCGGACGGTGGGTAGCTCACACAGTGTACAGCGTCAGTGGTCATGCTAGTTAGGATAGACTTTGAGGTCAGGAATGGGCCAAGCTTGGCGCCATTCTGTCATATAAATAGGGAAGCTACCAAGGGAAGTTTAGCTTGCACTGCCCAGGCTAGTACACCTCATTTTTTAAAAGGCAAGTCATCTCCAGGTATGACTTAGAAGCACTAGTGAAAACAGTATCCTTCAGCATTACTACCTCCTTCACTTCTTGCTGTCTGTGGAGAAGCCCATCAATACCCAGTAAGACATACTATAAATAGGGGGAGGGAAGACAGGGAAAAACTCAAAACAGAAGAGGAGCAGAAAGAGGAAGAAAGTGTTATTAAGATAACATTTAGCGTGGCTTTCCTGCATCAAGGAAGGGGATCTAACAGAGAGTGCAAATGTGTGCTGCAGTCTGAACCCAAGCAATCATTATGGTCTGATACATGAAATGGCTGCTCACAGAAGATGAACTTGTTAAGTATCCAACATGCTTCCAGAAATAGATTCTGTGAAATATATCTTTTGCTGATTTTTTTCCCCCAGCTTGAAAGGACAGAGCAGACTTAAATGTAAAAGACTAGTTAATAAAACATACATTTTACCAGAGGAGTGAAATGAAACAGGAGGATCTTGGCCTGAATTCTTTATCTTCTGGAGTATGAGAAATAAGTTTATTCATTATGAAGATTGGTTTCTCTTACTGCTCCAAGAAGCATGAGTCTAGACTGTTCTCTCTTGTTATTGGTTTTATTCATTATGAAGATTGGCTTCTCCTACTGCTCCAAGAAGCATGAGTCTAGACTGTTGTCTCTTGTTATTGGTCTTGTTCTTTGACCAGCATGAAGTCGATGGTGACTATGTGCCAATCTTTAAGTACCATTAAGGTGAAGGTTTCAAGACCACAGCATAGGTCTAAGCCATATTTAAGAGCAGAGAGGTCAGTTCGGAGCCTACTTAAACCTCTAAGTCGTGCGACCAAGGAAGCAATGAAACAGTGGTGGGTGACGGGCCTACCAAGTGAGACTTCTGGAAAGGAAGGCAGGCAAAGAGGATACTGATCTTCTCATCCAAAGAGTTGCTGCAAAAAGTGTTGAGTGGATGTGAAAGATGAAAGCCCTAGCAGGAGACATGCTTTCTGTGCTTTTTTGGCTAAGCTTCTAACAGTGAGCCATGAAGTTGTCATTCAGCCCTTGTCAGCTGTAATATGAAAGCCTCATGCAAGGCAGTTCCATACAGCTGAAAGGAGCGCTGCTAGGTAGTGGAGTCAGATTTGTAGCCTGCCGTCAGCACAGCCAACATGCATTGCTGAGGTGTGAATTATGAAAGTTAGTTTCCAAATGACCAAGGGGCATTAAGCATTAATATAAACTAGACATGGGCCCATGCCAAATAACCTCAACTCTCAGGGTGTTTGGATTGCAAACATTTGGTTGGGATCCAAGCTTTGCAGCTGGCCTTATCTCTGCAGTGGCCAAGCCAAAACCCCGGGGTTCGTGGCCACCTGGCGCATTCTGCGATCCAAGGATGCAGTGTCGGATTACCTGCTCCTTTGCCATCTCCAGCTAACAGTCCTTTTATCAACCACCCCTCGTGCTTCCTGTCTTACTGTGGTATTCTTTCTCTGACTTTGTGTTTTTTCTCTCTCTTATTTATACTGGAAGTTCTCCGAATAAGGGACACGCTTTAAATCTGCTGTGAGCAACTCTGGGTAGAATGATGCAATATTGTGGAAAATCCTCAATGGAAAGCATGGAGTCTGGGCATGAACTTTGTACCTTCCATGCAAGGTTGACAAAGGGAATTAGGCTGCTGTGCTTGTGAAAGAGAGGTGGGCAAGAAGTATTTTTAATAAACACACCCAATTCAACTTGGAAGACCTTCTGATGTTTTAAAAGACATAGTAGGGTTGGTTAGCAGTAGGTGCCTGTGGAATCGGAGCCAGAAATCTCCAACCATTTCTGGGGTCAAAGACTGGACTCTTTAACCGTCTGTGTTTGTTCTTTCCACCTCAGATCTCACTGACTAAGTTTCAGATGGAGATTGGCAGTCTTGCTGTGTGTGTTTTTATTCGCTGGGATGTAATGCTCAGAGAATCACTTGGACTTGCCAAAATACACACTTGATCCCCTTTTTGCCTCCCCATGGCAGCAATAGCCACAAAAGGAGTTCTGTGATCACCCTGTTCTCAGTGGGCTCTCCTTTTCTCCCTGGACCTTGGTAAGGGGCAGAAAGAAACCACTGTGCCTCGCCCTAAAATCTTACAGCTGGACCACCATTTTGATACTAAGATTTTGGGTTTATTTCCTGTCTTCTGTAAAAGAAATAGTCAGATATGATGTAAATATCAAAGAAAGCTGACTTTCACTGAATTCTAAGAGGTTAACTGGCATATTAATTATCAGTAATTAATATATGCATATACAGACAGGAGAAGTGGAGATTTTATTGGTATGAAATTTGTCCATTAGCTACACTTCACATTCATCACATCCAGTGTTTCTGAAGCAGTAAAACTATTGATCTATATTATGGATTCTGTTTGGGTAATTATGATGTGTATTTAATACCCTCATCTTAAAACAGAACAAGAGGATGCTGAGCATGCATCTGGAGTTGTCTTGATTTCCTCTTCTTACTTAGTGGCTAAAAAACATATGAAATTTTATGATCTTTTAATCCCTGGTTATAACTGTCTCTGCCTTTAGTTGAACAGGTTTCCTGAGTCTACATTTCTGGCTATAGTAATTGTATTGTTGACTCATGTTTGTGTGAGGAAAATCTTTGTAGATTCCACACTGATAAACTATCTCCAGAGATCTTATCTGAACTTCTAGAAAACCAAAGGTTAATAATATTGTCTAAGACAGTCAAGCAAAATCTTCAGCTTCCAGCTTTTTGACTAACAGCTCTGTTCACTGATATTTAAACCTAGTGCTGTGGCAAGTCTTTGTGGATTTATATCTGATCAGTGAATATATTTTCCCTCTGATTTTCACTGTTGCTATCGATATGGGAACATACTAGATCAAGTTTTCTATACAGACCATTCTATATATGCCTCCTGGATCAGAAGTATGTCTTTCTTTATAATTTAAAAATTTTTGAAACAGTCTGGGTCTAGGACATACCTGGATGTCTAGACTCCCAGGGTAGCCTTGAAAGTAGACCCAGCTTTGCTCTCTCCAAAACCTACAAGCATCAAGGACCTGCCAACATCATCAAAACACAGTTCCTTAAAGTACAGGTGTAGGTATGAAAATTACTCCATTAATACCACCCAGCTTTATGTCTCCACTCATGTGGGAATGCAGGATATGTCTGGCAATGTCTTCAGCTGTTCAGGGGATGAGCACTAACGTACTTGTGTTTTCTGCTTGGTTATGGGGTTAGAGTGGGTGGGAAGGGTTCTGCTTCTTTTTCAGATCACATCTCACAAATCTGCCAATATGTTGTCATCATCTTCTCCACCCAGACTGCTGCAGGAACCCCAGTTTCATTGTCTGTTCACATTGCTGACTGTTTTGGTTTTTTGTTTGTTTGTTTTTGGTTGGGTTTTTTTGTTTGTTTGTTTGGTTTTTTTTCCCCTGGAGCAAGATTCAGAGGTGATAGGCTTCACAAGGACTGTCCTGGAATATGTGATCCTTGATAGTCTCACTGAGACTATGGGGCAACCCATCATTTGTATGGGGGATAGCAAGTAGGTAAATTACACTGCAAATCTACCATAATGCAGCTTCAGCCAGAAACAGACAGCTCCAGGTTTTGCAGTATCACCTACTGAGACCCCAGGAAAGGTTGGAAGGTCAAACTGTAAGCTGTTTCCCTTTCATCTATTTGTGAAGGCCGTGAAATTCTTTGTAGACATTTTAACAAATAATGCTTCAGAAATATATTTTCCCCTAACATCCTGCTCCTTTTTACTTCCCAAGTATAAAAGCCAACAACAACTCAGCACGCATGTTTTAAGTTGAATAAAAAGAGCTGGTAAGAATGCATGTTTCACCCTTCCAGAGGGGTCATTATAAAAGAAGTGAGGTTAAAAATAACGTTAACGTGATCTGCAAAAAAATGAACTCTTCATTTTTCTGCATCTTTTAAGGCATTCTGAAATGTCTCTGTGTGAACCCCTGTCTCATCCTCCTTCTTTTCCCTTTTGCCCCACACCCAGCCTCTCCATCTCAGAAAAGGAAAGTTTTTGGTACGTCTGGCTATATCTAAATGAGGGGACCCTCAATGCTCTACCAGCTCCAACTTAGGATGAAGTCAAGATGCATATTTTCCCCTCTCACTTTTTCCTTTTGCCTCTGGCATTATGTCACCATGGGAAGAAAATCAGGTGCCCAGTTATAATGGTTTCAGGGAATGTGGCAGGATGTGCCTCTCTGCTGCTCTAGTCTCCATTAACCTATATTAATGCAGAACTTCAGTGAATCTCAGAGAATTTGCAGGAAATTTGAAATAACATTGCTGGTAGTCTACCCTTAAAAAGCAAATGTTACTGAGTATTTAAAGACATCCTTTTACCAAACAGATTCAAGACTATCTTTGTCAAAAATGCAGGAGAACACAACCTGAAATTTTTGTAAATGTGTCCGTCTTAACCTGCTACTCTTGGTGTTCTCCATGAACTGTGGAGTTCATGATACACTGCTGCGACAGGGAACTGCCTGCTGAACAGCCTTCTTTTAGCAGGATGCTCAACATCGTCTTAAAAATAAGTTCCCTTCAGGTATCTCAGACAGACAGCAAGAACTACAATTCTGCCCATTCAGGCACTCCTATAAGCATTTTGCAAGCCTAAAGGTCTTTTAGTACCTCATTTTTAAATAAGAAATATCACCTTATAAAAATTAATATTAAGAAAATAATCCTTCTTATGAAATCTAGGCATCTTCCTGAAGTGAAAAGTCAAGTTCAATGTGGTTACTGCCTTGGCTAGTTAAAATTTTTGGCTATGCTGTACTGTGTGCTAGATGGACTTTGAAAGTACTAATGGGATTCACATTGGCTTCAAAGTATATTACAACATCTCATAAAGCTCCATGTGAGAGAGACAAGGTTCCCTCTGCTTTAGTGTTTACAGTTTCTGTTCTGGGATGGACTGCATATAAAATGTGGGAGAGGGATATGGCATCTTCAGAAAGACTGAGGTGCATCCCTTCTTTTTTAACCCCCAGACTCAATTGTAAGAAGCCTGTACCTGCAGAAGGACCAGCTATTGAGCCTGGAGCTTCTGAGATGGAGGCAGGGGAAAACTGACCTTTTTTCCCATTTGTTCAAATGCAGTGCAGAACTTACAAGCACAAATTTCATTTGCAAAACGAAAGAAACTATCCCTTGAAAATTTGACCCCATGCTTTCCAAGGGTCACACTACTACCTGTGGCTATTTCAGTTTATGACCATTTCCCCACCACCTTCAGGCCCAGATCTAACACAGAAGCAAAGGCTGGCATGGGCTTCTCTATCACCATTAGCGCCACGTGGTATCACACATGCAGTCTCAGTAACGCAGTAGGAGATGGAAGCTGGTGGCTCACACACACGCACACATACATGCACATCAGGATAACAGCTGCATCTGGCCCCAAAGTTACCCAAGTGCCATCTCCCAATAGACATTCCAACAGACCACAAGGTGTATGAGGCAAGGACTGCTTTTTTAAAGTGTATGTACTTTTATAAATACACATGTGCGCACACACATACGTATATTTATGTATGGAGAGAGCAGGAGAGAGACACTATGGTATATATGTAATACACAAAGATTATCTAATAAAGTATTAGACCTGATGGTGCCAGTAGGTGTTGGCAATTGCAAAACTAGCTAAAGATAATATTAATAATGTATAAACATTCTTTTTTTCCAGGTATGGTTGTTTGCTCTTACACATGGTCAGAAGAAAAAAAGAATAATGAATTCTAAAATTGATTTTTAACAGTGTCATCAGCAACACCTTTGCATTTCCTAGGTGTTTAGAGATCAGGGATCCTGTCAAGCCCGGCTGTTTTGTGGATAATCGCAAAAGAGGAAAGTGCAAAACTCCAGCTTTCCCAATGGAAATTTTGCAGAGGATGCTGCCATAACCACGGCTGAGTCTTACCATCATTGAAAAGGGCAAGGAGGAAATGAGACATGTAACAGCAGCGCCTGGCTTCAGCAACTGTGGAAACTTGCCATGTATTCTGTGCATCATTTTTACAGCCCTGATCATGACATATGATAGACGCCAGAAAGGAGTCTCTTATCATCATTCCACAGACAGTCTCTCTTCTAGTATATGCCCTGGGCATGATCTTGCTGGTTTCACCGGCACTGATACGGAAGAAAGTATTTGCTCTTCTCTGTAACCTATTTACAGGGATTTCTTCTGAACTCCCAGAATTTCCCCTGGAGTAGGACAACCCCATGCTGTTCTCAGTTAGTGTTATGAATAACATTTTCCAACAAAAAACGTGGCTGTGTTCAGCCCGAAAAATTTCTGTCAAAAAACATTTGTGCAGCCCAGGATTTAATTTGGAATTTTGACTTTTGGGGCAGCCTGCTCCTAAGCTGGAGACCTTGGGAGTCCAAGGTCATCAGCTCAGCACGAGCTAGCTCTTCCCTGCTTGGCATGAGAAGTAGAAAAGCCCAGGAAGCCTTGGCTAAAAAATAGGCCACAAACCTTGGAGTTTCAGGCAGCTGTTCAGCAGAACTGATTTTCCTTGCATCAATGAAAACAAGGAAAATGGCAATTTTATTGAGCAGATGTAAGTTCTGAGGAAAATCTTTAATCTGGGAAGTATCATATGCCTTAGGTTTGGAAAAAAAAGTTCTCAGAATTTCTGGTTCATAGGAAATTGTGAAACCTTTTAGGTTTTGGTTCAATTTTGATTAAAGTGAAATCTGGAAAAGATTGTTTTACACACACCAAAAAAGCTACTTTACCACCAGTTCTTCTGCTGTAAGCTAGGGCTAATTAGGCAAAGAGGTGGCCAAACAAAATGAATAGCTGTGCTACTACTCTCTCTCACATCAGTGAAACTTGAGGAAAGTTCACAGCATCATTGCTGTTATCGTAACTAGGATTTGAAAGCAGGATAGGAAATAAATATCATTGCCTTGTCAAAGAGATGTTAGAGATACTAGCTGTATATTTGCCCTCTGGACAGTAGGAAAGCAGTGGAAAGAAGGATGGAAAAAACCGGAAGTACTTGAAAAATATAATGGAAAAGTAAGAATTTAAACTTCCATTTACCCTACACAGTCTTGAGTCAACTTTGCATGGGTGTTTAGGAACACGCCACAGGAACCTCACTGTCTCTCCATAGCTCTTGGAGAAAGGGAATGATGCAGAGACATGTAACGTCCTTTTCATGCTACAAATGCACTTCAGGATCACGAGTGGGCAGAAACCACCAGCAAGGCTGACCCTAACGTGGGAGGTACAGAATACAGTGCTGCTGCCTGAGATGCTCGAATTTGGCCACTGAAGAGCTGGAGCTGCTGGGTTTCTGAGCATTAGAAAGCTGGAGCAGCTGGTCCAGGGCTTCCTCTCTGGGCAGTTTCACATATGCAGAATCTCTATCTTCTTCCTGTACAAGGAAAACAGGCTTACCTGGCCATGAGAAAAGAAGCAAGTTACCCAACTGCCAGCGGGCTGGCAGACGTTAAATACACATACCCTGGTGCACTCACATACAGCAGTTAGTTGCAATCCATTTGGCTGCACAAAGTGGTCAATAATGCCATTACAAGCCAAATGAAAAGTTTGTCTAGAGTCAAGTTTTTTGTTCTAAATAAAATGAACCTGATCAGTAGATGCTTGTAAAGAAGTTCCTTTTATACGGAAATGGAACCCAAGGCGGGGATGAAGACACAATGCTTTATGCAAAGGTAATTAAAAAAGAGACAGTTTACATGGGAATATGGGACCTCATGTCTTTCTTTGTGTACTGTATTTTAGTGAAAGAGCATTTGTCTTTTTTTGCTGTGTGGAACGTGGACCAGCATTGGTCAGTTGCACAAGATGTTTGCTGCTCCCATTTTTCCATTGCTCGTACCTTTGGCTTGGACAAGTTCCTCTGAAAACCAGCTTTACAGAGCACCGAGTCGGGTGAGCTTGCCAGAGACACTGCGTAGCCCGGCTAGTCAACAGGCTGCAGTAGTTGGCCCATAGTGGTAAACCACCTCCCCCTAAAACTGGTGTCTTGAATTACTAAATAAATTCATCACTTTCTAAAGATAGATGTGACAAAGAGACGGCTCTCAGGCTGGGCAGGTGAATCACTCTGTTATTATAAGAAACTCGGCCTTCTGGGCAGTGTCAAAATTTGCCTGCAAAATATTTGGCCAAAGATCAACAGTAAACTGGAACTGTGTTTGCTTCATTTTGTCTGACCTCCCCATGCTTTTCTCTGGTATGTGGCAGTCTAATCTGTTCGAGAGGTACATTTTACTTGCATTTTAGATTTTATCATCATTTTACATTTTATCTTTAGTGTCCCTGTGAGAAGGCGGCTGAGACAGTTTTAAAAAGACGAGTGAGCAAAGAGGAAGGAGAAAGGTACCAAAACCTGAAGCCTGAAATGATTGTTTTAAATCAGACTCCTTGTGTGACTATCGATCTTTCCTGGTAAAGAAGACAGAAGGTGGCTGTGAAAACACACCCTGCCTGCCCCGCTCAGACCTGCAGCTGGTGGGATAAGCATTAGCTGTGGTTGCATACATATCATGGAGGAGCGATGAGGCCCACCAGGCTTTCGAGTTGCAAGTATAAAGGTCTGAACTCCAACCAAGGGGGGAGACCTTTATAAAGAGGTCAACGCAAACCTTGCTGTTGAGAGCTGTCCACTGCTTTGCACTGCAATCTGGTACACAGGCTCCTCAGAGCAATAACTGATTTAGCACTTAGCCCAAAGACTTCATCAGTTTAAAAAAACGTGGTTTTCTCTGAACACTTTGTGCATTACGTTAATATTGAAGACAAATTCCAGTGGAAAAAAAAGAAGAGAATCATTAGTGAAATGATTAAAAAAATTATTCTATTTTTTCCTCTGTAAATCTGATGGCATTTTGTAAATAGTCAGTTCCATGTTTCGCTAGTAGATTTTGTAGCTCTAATCTCTGATTTACGTGTTTTTGATATATGACCAGAGAAAAACGTTTTTTAAACCAAACAAAACATTTGTCTTTTTTGTCCCCCAAAGTGGCCTGGGGGACTTACGACATAATCTACTGCTGTTTAAAGCTCACTGAAGTAGGTTGGAGAGGTGGTCTTGTATCTTTAAAAAACAGATTAGCAAAATATTTATTAACAGCAATCCTTTCATGCATCATCCCAGGATCATGAAAATGGTCTTCTTCCACTATGCTCTTAAATAATGAACAAATCAACACATTTACCTTCAAACTGTGATGTGTAACTATGGAGAAATGCAACGGCCTCAAGTGGAGAAGGCACAAAGCTCTTCAAAATCATAAAGTAAAAGCAACCTTCAAACAAAATCATAGCACAACGACCTTGGTATGACTCCAGCTTCCATTCTGTACATATTGGGAACCAAATCCTGGGCTAACAAAGAATGAACTTGTTACCTTGCAAATGGTCAGCAGAAGGCCTTTTCCTCAGTTCTGTCTTACTGAAACCTTCTGGCACGTAAGCAGGACAGCCTTTGTGAATCTGCCCTATGCCTGACTTAGGCACAGAGCTGAATACTCTTCTGAAAGAAGGGAGGAAAAAGAGCCCTGCTGGACTTAAATAGTGGTTTTAAATTTTCAGAAGTCAGAGTGCAACTGATTAAATCTGCAGCTGTCTAGGTGAAAGCAAGTGATTGGTGGATCTCAGAAGATTTGGGACCAGATTCATCCATATGGTTTGAGTTATTCTGACAACAGAAAACAGCTGTAAAACTGTTTTCCTGGCCAGAAAAAGTTGGGTTTATGGTTGCTTTGTGTCTCCAAGCATCTGATGAATACAGCCCTTTGTCTCAAGGAGCATCTGAAAAGCCAGATGCTTATCTGCATTTCTCAGCTAAATAAATTGTGATAGTAATTTTGCGGTGATAGCCCTTCATGAGCTCTTTTAGTCATTTTTGGTATTGAGTAATTGGTAAGAGAATTTGAATACAAATGCTCTCTGTGCCAAGAGGAGGTTATATCTTTTAGGGACTCTGTTTATTAAAAGGAAGACCCTGCTCTAGGAAACTCAGAGTCTAGGTATAAAACTGCAGAAGGACAGTTAACAATCAGTCTAGATAGACAGAAAAAGACAAACAGTGTGGGAAGAAAGTTTAAAAAGGAAGAGTGACTGAGCACTTGCACTCGGCTCATTTTCATGTCTTAGCAGGTCTGCAGGGGGTTGTTTGTTTTTTATCTCTGTTTCTTTGATGGGCTCAATGGGAGGACTGGGGTTAGAGGTTTTATGAGATGAGTATTTTGAGAAGAGACTTTAAAGAATACAGGGTGGAGGCATAGTGGATTGGGTCAGGCAGGGGGGCTCCATTGAAGAAGGCACCAGGGAAAGAGCTGGCGAAGGAGATGTGTGCAACTGGAGCCAAGTAAATGAGGGAGGCAAGGGTGAAAGGATGAGAGCAGAGCTCTTCCAGCAGACTTTCCATACCTCAACTCCCACCTCAAGCCTGAAATGCATGGAAATAGTGGGAGACGTGCTGATGGAGAAAGGATTGCAGTGGCAAAAACTAACGCACCATCCTCAGCGTTCAGAAAAGACATATTTACTGTTCTGAGAGTTTAGATTAGAAATTCTGTCTGTTTCCATTTCCTAGCACTGGCAGGTAACAACATTTTCTAATTCTTTTTATAGATTCGTTGCAAGAAGTCTGCTATGTTTTCCTGTTTGCTTACCACTTGCACACTTGTATTCTCTGAATGCAGAGACTCTGGAGACTGAGACTGAAAGGGGTGCTTTATTATTTGCTCTCTTGCTCAGTCTTTTTCTTTCTTCCCCTCACACACATATTATTTCTCTTTTTCCTCTCTCCCCTATCTCTGAAGGAAATATTTCCAAATGTGCACTTTCTCAGTCTTGTCTGAATGTTCTTTAGATTAAAGGTCAAAAATACAATTCTTGTCATTGTGTAGATACCAAAGAGAATGGTAAAAATGGAACAGTATCTGTTCTGTGGACTACATTAAAAATAACGAAAAGCAACAGCTTTAGGACTGATTTAAAAAGTCATGCAAATGTGTAAAATCTAGCAGCCTTAGGACAGAGTTTAACACTTTGAGACATATCACATACTTTTATAAAGATCCTTTAAAAGTTGGCAGGATATAAATCACCTTTTCCAATTATTTTGAAATTATGCAAGCTAGGCATACTACAACTTTTGATCGCAAGTACTTACTGAATTGCATATTCTCCAAGTACCCCCTTTCAAGGTCACACTCAGATCTAGACCATAATGGCTTTCAGTTCCCTGACGGTCTGAGGGATCTCTGCCCTTCCACTGGCAGCAGTGGGACTTAGACAAGTACAATGAGATAGGAAACTCTGATTGCTCTGGGACTAGTAAGACTTTGCACCCATTTTAAATAACTTTGCATCAACAAAATGGCAATGCAGTGACAAAAGAGGCAACATCAGTGTTTGAAGGGTTTTGTGTTCAGGTATGCTTCTTTCTCTATTCCTTATGACCATAGGATAATTACAAAATTTCATCAAGTTAACTAAAGCCCTAGTTATTTAATGGAATGCAGAAGGTAAAAAAAGAAATTACACAATCACAAGAAAAGCCCACGTGACAAATAACAATTACAGGATATTTTTCAGATGTTCCTACTGACTTTCTAAGTGTCAACATAAGTTAGGCTTTTTGCAAGTATGGGATACACATCTACTGGCATGGAAGCAAAAAAACACCAGTCATTTAGTTTAAGCAATTCAATAGATAATGACACGCTAGCAGTAAAGAGAAAAACTTTTGTGTCATTTTAGAAATAATCATTGCACATACCTACCTAGAGAGTAATGTATTCTCCCGCTGTTGAGAATTAGTGCAAAATCAACATTCTTCAACTGATAGGGATACTTCTGAAAGGGTTATTCAGTGCTTAAGAGGGTGCTCGTCACTTGCATAATTTTAATAGAATTAGCAGACAGTTTGATGGGATTACTACTTCTCATTACAATCCATCTTCTCGGTAATACTGGGAATATTTGGTGACAAACGTGGCTATTGGCTTAAACAGATTTTTTTAAACCTCTTTTTTAACAGTAATTGTGTCATTGAGCATTGTTATTATTAGATATGAACACTTGCCACAGCCAAAGCTGTGGGGAGAAATCCGGGACAGCACAGCTTTCAATTTTGAAACTACCTCTCATTAATTATAATTAATTATTATTATTTCTTTTTTATTGTTAAATGTGGATTCAAGCAAGAAGTATAGAGAATAGAAGTGCCTTGAAATGTTTATAAAATAGAGATTACATTGGAAGTACAGATTAAAGGACAGGCAAGGAGAAAGTAGGTTAACTTCACACTAAAGGAAAACTAGAGAGAGGATATTGGAAAAAACTTTTACCTGGCAGTGTGGTAAAATGTTTGACCAAGCCAAGTACTCTGGAAGTTTTCTGCCTTCCCAGGAGTCTTATAAGTAAGGGCTTAAGAAGACAGTTAGTAGGGAACAAGGAGAACCAACCTAGATAGTTTTCTAGGATCTGTCTGAGGCTTAATTTCTAGGACTGTACAACCAGATGGTGGGGAAATGCCTTTTTTGCTAACCATGGAAAAAGACCACCACGGTACAAAATTAGAACCAGTGCAACTTCTCCTACAACATATCTTCTGCTACTGATTTAGAGTCTGTGTCTGAAGTAGAAAGGGGAAGGCAAGGACCCATCTCTGTCTCCCTCTTTTCCATCTGCTATTTTGGCTCATAGGAGTTTTTGCGAGCAGAAGTAGAGTAGCCTCCAGTGCTACGTGATGCACAGCTGAGCCAGGCAGGGAAGGACAAAAGTGACCCTCACGCTGTGCAGTCATGACTGAGACTCTGACAAATCATTTGGAGGCATGAAGTGTAGCAATTGGTACAGAAGAAGGAGTCTTAGAGGACCATGAAGAGATAAGGGATGAAATGGACACCAGTGGTATCAAAGAGGAAGTAACGGAGCTTTCTGGTACCAAGAAGTAATGTTTCCATGGCTACCTCCCTATGGGAATATGGCATACTCTTCTTCCAGGTCTGATACCACTGCCAAGCTGGAAGGTATGAAGCAGTAAAGTTCCTTTTGAGGAATTCCCCATTGCTAGCTTATTTGGCAGTCCTTGTCCATATGTCCTTTGAGGTTTAGATACAATCTTCCCTCCCAACTCAGATTATTAAGACCTTTCAGGAACCTGATTTCATTTGGAATAAAAAATGAATATCAAACTGGGGTGTCAGAGCTAATCTGAGGCAAAGGCAGTAACTACCACCAAAGAAAGAGATCATTTAAAACCATCTCAACATATGAATCTTTCTGAAGTATCTTCTCTGATTTATTAGAAATAGTTTCAACAACACATCTGAAATTTCAGATGTAAAAACTCTGGCATTGGTGAAAATCATATTTATTATGGAAAGTTACATTAATTTGTAACTGACTTCTGCATGAGCTTGTACGTGTACACACAGAAATGAGATTGTTCCTAGGCCTGGGGGTAATATATGTAGCCTAAGAAAGGGTAAGTAGGAAAAGTGGTGTGAAAATATATGAGTAGTATAGTACCCCCAGGGAGTAGAAACAGTCTGAATTTTTGAAGTACTATTCTTGAAATGTGTAGCCACAAGAAAGTAGAAAAATGTCCTTCATCATAGAGACAGAGTATGTCTTACACTTATTAGGTATTCCTTAGTTTGATCTCCTTTTCTGTAGAGACAGTCAAAAAGTGCAAAGAGAAAAAAAGTATAAACTGGATGCTGAAGACTGTGACAGGTGAGATTTTGTTGAAAGTGTAGTGAAAAATGAAGAGAGCAAGGCCACTGAAGGATTCCAGTTTTTATTATCTCACTTGGACTAATGCACATTTCAGTTGTATGCGGTGTGCAGCATATAAATGAGATGTACTTGCAACACAGAGCAAAATGTAAGAAAACCAAGAAGACTCTTCTAACAGAGGAAATGTGGGGCAGGCTTATCTGTACAGTATCCTCACCGCAGTGTTTCTAAAGGAAGGAATTGGTACAATTAGAAGTCAACTTTGGTGAACCGAAACACAAATTCCCCAGGAGACCTTCTGGAAATCCGGACAGTTTTAAGGTCTATACAGCACTTGGAAATTTTTATACAGGGCTTTTCGCTGGATGCTCTGGAGTGTAACACTCTGGACCCCTAGGAGAAACGGTGCTGGCAGACCCAGGGGGCTAAAGCAGACTCAGCAGAGAGCGCATTCCTGATGCCATCAAAATCAGAGAAAACTCCCTGCAGTCCTTCTCTCAATGCGGCTCTACTCACAAGCCTCTGGACAAGGTGCTGTAAGGCTCTGGGCATAGAAGTAGGAAAAATTTTGAAATCAACCAAAACAGAAATGAAAAAAGAAAAAAGGTGGAATAAACTAGTGAGTGATCCCATGTAAACATAATGCAGTACAGAGTAGGAGCAAATGATTCAATGAATGAGAATGGGACACGGCTGGTTTGGCAAGTTCGTGCAAATATCACAGAAAATACAAACAACGCTCATGGTTCATGTCTCTTTGTAGCTCTCATTGTTTCTGAATCTGTACGGACCTCCAGTAGACAATTTTATGGATTGTGCATAGGGAAAAGGCAGCCTGCAATGAGAGTTAAGCAGCTGCAGAAATTCACAACACCACTCTTCCTAAGAACATCAGCTGTTTGGCACCATGACCCTGTAGACAGGATGAGAGCTTCTGACTGATGTATCTGCAAGATGAAGGGCATTTGTTTCTGAAAAGTTGATGTTTCAAATTGGGAAGAAGTTACATAACTTAAATACAATATCTTTGATTTTCTGTTTGTCTCTATGTGTCTGAGTCAAAGAAGGGCCCCGTTGATGAGGGTTAGCTTGTCCTCCCCTCTGCTTACCAGCTAATAGAATATCACTTATGTGCACCCCTATTTTCAATTACTTTGGGAAAGAATGCCAACCTTACAGTTTTTTAGTAGGTTTGAGTTCTTGATGAGTTTGGTGCACAACACAGAATTTGTGTTACCTTGTTGGAGCACAACCTTCCCCAGAGCTTGATTCTTCTTTGTGCAGCCCATGGTGTGAAAGAAGAGTCTGCAAGATTAACTCACAGATTCTAAGATATTCTGTTTTTTTTCCTTCAGCTATTTTTGAAACTTCATTTTACATCTGAATGGTTTGGTTTTTAAATGTATTCTCTCTGCAATAGTTTTCTGTTGTTGTAAATGTAACAACAAACATCAGTGAACACCACAGCTCTCCTTCAACACGTGAATCCGTCTTTGAAGCAATCCCTTGCTGTTTATCTTTGTTCATATAACTTTTGAAATGCTATCTCATTTGAATTTGCATTGGTTTGAACTTAATTTGATATTGAAAAGATCCAGATATTTAACTATAATTAAATGTTTATTCAAGATATCTAGCTGTTGCTTATTTTACTAGCTATTATGTTGCAGATAACTGCAGTGGAACATTTCTTTTCTAGTTTACAATATTTAGTACATGAGTAATTATTCCAACATACATGCATAAAAGAATAAATGAATATAGGAACAATCTTTCCTGTGGCTAAATTTTTGTGTGGTAAATATATCCTCATGTTAAGGACTTGATAGAATACATAAGGCACAGAACATGGTATGTATTACTCGCTCTTGGGTGGTCTAGTAGATCATTTTTACAGCTCAAAGCCCCTTGACGATACAATATAGTATTCTTCCATGACTATTTACATTCCCTTTTTTGTAGCAACTTCAAATGCATACATTAGGCATTTCTTCCCTCTTGTCTTTTTTGATGTCCCAGAAGACAAATCTTACCATGGTGTCAAAATTTAATACAGTCCACTCATTCATTAGACACAGATCTTATTTAGAGAAGTTTTATTTATTGTAGTGAGAAAGAAAGCATATTCCTGAAGAATAGTCATGGAAGAAAAAGGAAAAAAACATGAATAGCAAGCTTTAAAAAAATAAATCATTGGCTCTTTTATCTCACCAACGCCTTTGTACAGCTGGGGAAATGATTAAGAAGATACTGTAGAAGAGAAAATCTGAGAAGTCCTGCAAAAATCAATGTTATTATTTTAGGGCTTTCTGAGCAGGCAAGTCCTGCAGTCCTTTTGAAACTCAATTATAATTCAGCAGGAAGAGGTAAAGGAGAAAGATTTTAAATCCTCATTGGAAATGGAAGTTACAGAGGGACTGGAGGTAGAGTGAAGATAATGAGACCTTTTTGTCACTGATCCAGCCAGGGAAGATGCTGCATACAATTCTTAAATGAGTACTTAGTTTGACCATATTTCAGAGAAAGTCCTCCCCAATTTCTGATTTCTAAAATCAGCCTGGATTTCCATGGAGGAAAAAACTCCAGTTGTTCAAAACCAAGTTAAAAGAACCTAAGAAACTGTAGTGCTTTTTACAGTGGTACTTAAATGCTTCCATTTATAAAGAGACCTTCCTCTGAGGATCTCAGAGCACTGTAGCCATGAATCAAACTTCACAATGACTATGCAAAATACTTTAGATTATGTCTAAAACAATCAGAATGATTTGCAGTCAGAAAATCCTGATTTGTCAAAATGAGAATGGACTTTGTAAAGATTTGCCTTGATAAGGTTCAGTGTGTTGGGTTGATAAGGTTGAAGTGCATGTTTTGACTTTTGCAGCTGTCAGATCATGTTATATGCCCGTATAGGAATGATGGAAGTCCAGCTGAGGGTCATACAATTGTTTTGACCCTAATAAAAGCAGACACTCAATTTTTTAAAAGTTTATTTTGAGGTTTTGATAATGAAAATCCTCAGAAATTTAGTTTTGCAGGTCCTTGGAGCTATTGACTTTTCATTACATTTGAAGATGTAAATGAAATGCAACATCTTTTTAATTTTCAGGTACTGAAAGATTTGAGATTTTAGAAAAGGTTTGACATCAGGTTTTCAGAACTTCGACCCTGGTTCTGCAAATACTATTGCATATGTTAAAATTTAAATACTTAAGTATCCAACATGCAATGGAAAAACTCAGGATCTTAGTTACATATTCGTAAAACCCGGGTTTTACAGAAATTTAAAAAACCTGTCCATCTGAAACAAAATCAGTATTTTTTGGCATGATTTTGCAATTGTATATAAACCATACATCCACCATGTCAACCATTATCCGCAAGCTTAGGCACACAGAAACCTGAACACAGAGACACTGTGGATAAAGCAGATAAAACAGATATACACACACTATTTCTCACTGAAACTAACTATTTTAGATGTATTGAACAGATTTTAAATGTTCAGGGAAATATTTAATACATAATTACTGAAAACTGGCCAGTATAGATAATAGTGTATTTAATACCAATCAGTGCTGAACTGTAAAATGTCATATTTAAAAATCAAATTAAAAATGAAACCAAGTGGAAATACTTGTAAATAGTATATACAATTTCCAAACTGTCCTGGGAATTAGCAATACTAGCAATATACTTTTTTGTATACATATCTAAAAGCGGTAGAATATGGTCTTTTACTTCAAAGAGAGCCTCTGCATATCTAAAATCGAACAAAAGTTTGTTTCGTAGCTGGGTCAAGTTTTAGGGAGAGCGCGGGCAGTAACTAAAGGGCACTCATAACAGTAAAGATGGTTCCATATATAGCAGGAAACAACTGCTATCTCAGACATCTGAGAATGGACTAAAAAGGGATGTTAGTGGAGCAGGTAAGGATGAGGAGGGAAGAAAAGGCAGGTGAAATCAAAAAGAGAGAGAAAGCCGACATCACAATTTACACGGACTTTAAGGCAGCTTGATAGACAGCATAAAGTGGAAAAAATGCTAATCTACAAGGTCAACAAGTACGGTGAAAGGGATAAACTATTTGCACAGATACAAAATAGGCTTAAACATCGAAGACAGAGGGTAATTTTGAACTTCAGAAAGAGGAATGGAACTAATGGACCTCTACAAGGGTAATCATTAAGGATGAGTCTGTTCAGTTTTTATATCAGTGACCTAGAAGAGGTAATGCAACTCACTGACAGAGTAGGAGCTAGAGTGAAAGTAGTTATCAAGTGAAAATTGGCTTAGGCTAGAAACTATGTGGTTTAGAGTAGAGCTGAGACTATTAGTGACAGAAATGAAATACACACATCAAGCAGATGTGCAATAGAAAACATGAATAAAGAGAACTATCTCAATGAAGTAATCTAGAACAGAAATTTTGTTTATTAGATTCTCAAGTTAAATAACGGAGAAAATTACCATAAATGCAAGTTTGAATAATATTTTCCAGAAGACAAATATTACTGAATATTCAAACAAATCTTTAAATGCGTGTTACAAATATATTTATGTAAATATATCCACACTAGAAAAGCACTCCAACTGTAAAGGTAACTATCAGCCAGCCCAAAGCTTAAAGGAGAGTTAAGCAGCTTTCATTTCCTTGTTAATAAGATAGAGATTGGATGTGATAGTGCGTACATCCAAGGCAGACGTAAGGACCCCACAAAAGGAAAGGTCAGAACGTTTTCTTGTACGAATACATTCACTTATCATGATAATACATGAACTAAGCAATTTGATGACCTCACAATTTTGGGATTACTTTGCTATTCCTCATCACCTTTTTCTTATTCTACATTTTGTGAAACAGGTATAAGTGCAAAACCCTTTACAGATTTTCAAAAACTGAAGGTGAAATTATACCATCAATGCTTTTACTACCTTTTAAATAATTTGTAAAACTAGCATCTTTTGATGGTGATCATAAAACATCTTAAACAATTACTACAGTGTCTTTTATTAATCTGAATTTATACACAAAAATGTAACATATATAATTCACATTGTATAATTACTGCATAAGATAATATAAATTTTCTTATCCTGGAAGCTTCTAAATCATGATGAAATTTTCTGTACTTGCAAACTGCTCTTGGCTAAAATCTTTTCTTTTCAAATACATAAACGGAAAATTGTTTCACTCTTTGACCTGTGAGCCAAGTTCCACAAAGCCTGATGCAAATTAAAACGGCTGAGTTATAAATATCTCTGAAACTAGGTTTATAATGGAAACGCAACTAGATCCTTCACTACGGCTGTACTCAAGGGGGCTGTTAGGGCAGTTTATAGAGCCATCAGAACCAAGCTATAAGTTAATGAGGAGGAGCAATTGACTGTAATAAAGCACCCCTAAACAAGAAGAGAGCATTGAAAAATGTGGGAGCTGAAAATTCCTACTGGGCTTTCCACTAGCTATGTTCCTGTATACAGCTTCTTTGCTCCACATTCTGCTTCAGGAAAACATTGAGTGCACCCTCAGCAAGNGAAGTGTAGTGATAGGATGAGGGCCCCCGGTTTTAAACTGAAAGAGGGTAAATTTAAATTATCTGTTAGGAAGAAATTGTTTACTGTGAGGGTGATGAGACACTGGAACAGGTTGTCCAGGGAAGTTGTGGAGGCTCCATCCCTGGAAGTGTTCAAATCTAGGCTGGATGGGGTTTTGAGCAACCAGGTCTAATGGAAGTTGTGCCTACCCATGGCAGGGGCTGGAACTAGATGATCTTTAAGGTCCCTTCCAACCCTAACCATTCTGTGATTGCCTTAGCTTCTTATATTTTCATGTGCTGACTTCAGTAAGTACACTTTCATGGGGCTAAGGAAGGGTTATGTGTGAAACCTTAAGCCAGCTGTCAAAAAGCAATTTACTATTCTCATCTAATCTCAGACTTCCCTCTGTTCTCCTTATTATTGCGTGACTGCGAATGCACCATAGGATGACAGCAAGGTAAAATTAGAGATGGCTCCATTTGACTTTTGTGCGTTTTCACACCAATCTACTCCTACAAGTTTTACTGTTAACATTTGAACATGGCACAGAGTACAGGTGTCTATGGCAAACAATCAGTACTTGGGAAAAGAGTGTATAAAGACATGGCTTAGTTAATGTTGTAATGTGAACAAGGGAGACAATTGCTGTTATTCCAGTCATACAAATGTATCACTAAGTAAATTTAACTCATGCTAGGCCTGTCATTATAAAGCCAGCATTCACTGTAGAAGAGATAACAGAAATATTCTACTCAGTTGAGACATGATTGGTTACAGCTCAGAGTGATCAGGTTTTTCTTATCCAGCCAGAATTCATTGCACTCTTTTTTGGAAAAGGTACATAAAGATTGAGATTGAGTGAAACTCATTGGTAAATAACGGTGCTGAAGGTAAGTGTGTGTACCTTTGAACTCACCTTGGTTATTTTACAGTGGGACATAGGTGCTGCAGGAAGTGTTAAATACATTCTATGTCTTGGCTTGAGACATATGCATCAAGAACAAAGCAAACGACGAAGTAACCCCTCCAATAATTTTTTTTTCCCTTTTCGTTGGCTATGTGCATTCTCTTTTCTGAACTGCATACATATACTCAGCGAGAGTAATAGGGAGATAATTTGGACAAGATGCATGCTTCGTAAAAAGATGCATATAGTTTTCATGTGTCTGGCTTAAATTAGTGAGTCATTTAAGAATGTGAAATAATTCACTGTGTATAACTTTGACCCCACCCAAATACTGTTATTTGAAATGTAGTAGCACAACAAACCCTTTTAAAATCAGACCTCCCTTGAGGATCCCCTAAGCTTGTGCTGTCTACCTGTCACCTTTGCTTGCAGGATTGCTGCCACCTTGGCTTTCTATCTCCGCTCAGCCTTCTGTGCCAATGGACTGTGGTAGGTGATGGGTAAAGCTACTATGAGGATGGCTATGCTGTTTCAAAGCTTTTCTCTAGCCTGCAAGAAAACCGCAAGCCTTCAGAGTGCAGGAACTGAAATCCCCTTTGACAAAATGGGGTTGTGCTGAAGTTCGTTTTCTCCAGTTTAGGCCAAGACATGGTTTGTTACAGCCTCCTTTCCTGTGCACAGGGAAAGAAAAGTGAAAATACAGAAATTAAGCAATCTGCATTTCTGAATTTTGTTTTGTCAGATCCCACTCTGATCCTCATCTAAGAATGCAATGACAGTTTTTAACCATAAAAGTACGGACAACAGGTTAGCTTCAGTGGTGCTGCCAAGTTAGGTACCTGTTATATGCCTATGTGGGAGAGCGTTTCTAGGAAACCCCCTAAATCGGTCTTTCATCGGTGTGCCTGCTCCCAGCACACGTTACGCTGGAGGACTTGGTGATGCAGAGAGATTGCTCTGCACCCATGATTGCAAACACAGACCTTTGCCTTCTCTAGAAACAGGCATCCCCTGCTGACGTTGCCTGCCAGGAAACACGCCCAAGGGCCACCTTCTTCAGCTTCTTACACCCCTTTGAGGCGAGTGGCCACGATCTGCTGAGGGATTAAAGCAGCAGACTGGAGGAATGTCAAGGGCTTGAGGGAGGGGACGGGAAATGCCTGCTGCCCTCAGAGGAAGGGAGTCTCTCTCAGCGTGCCTCCTGCCTCACCACTGCTGTTAACAAGGATGCTCATGCACCAAGAGACAGGATACCTTGCAGCCCTGCTGCGAGCTTGGAGCTGTGCATGTTATGGCTCCAGTGGCAAAAATGGTTATATGTTACTGATACATAAAGTGCTGTATTGGATACAGTATGCAGAACTCCTCAAGATAAGGAATCTGACTTAATTCGAGAGTCATTTTTATCCTGCTGTGTCTATAGGCAGTCTAAAAGACCAAGACGGAAGACCCTTAGATGTTATTATAGATTCTTTTGATTTTTAATCCTACAATTATTTGTCTAATGGTGAAGAGAGAGAAGAATAATCCTTCAGCATGTCTGCTGGGCTCTTCAGACACAGCATGTTCATAGACTTACTATATATACTTCATATGCTGCATAATTGCAGCGGAGGGAAAAAAAGAGAAAATTGCACATTTAAACTAAATTAAATTCAGAACCTCTAATATGTCAGGTCATGGAAGGCATGTACACATTTAAATAGGACTGCTGCTTCGGAAACCAAGTAGCTCTGAAGTACATCTACACGTTTGCTCTCGAGTCCATGCAGCTCCATTAAGTAATGTTTTAAATATAAAGCCACTTAGTGATGAATGTTCATAAATGAAAAATGTACATTCTCCATAAAATGCTTGTCAAACAGCAGTGCCCACCTATTTTTAACATGCACAAAAAAAAATTCACATTAATCCATATTGTTGTGAAACTCCTGATCTGCCCTTGACAGTCCTTTCCAGAATTTTAAATAATCGGTCTTATAAGTCAGCTCCCTTATTTTATAAGTTCCTAATTTTTTAATAGTTTGCTAACAAAGTAGAGGAGCAACAAACGCAGAATAGCTTGGGTTTGAGGTGCTTTAATAGCAGCATAAAATTTCTTCATCTGGAGCTGTATGACTAACTGTTAAGAGTTCTTAATTCCCTTAAGGAAATTTAAGTGTTGAATTGACAAAGATACGCCGATTACAGAGCCAAAATTTCTACAGTGACAGACCAGGCAGAAGGTATTCTCAGTAAGGGACCACTGTTATTAAATACACTGTCAGAGAAAATTAGGCCAAAAGCAGATCACGCTTAAAGAGACTGCACAGCAAGACACACCCTTTTAAATTAGACTGTCCTCCTGCACTCCACAGAGTTTGTTCTGTATTGGAGTTTAATTTAATTCCATGCAACTCTTGCTGTACTCAACCTTTTGGCTTCCACCATCTTTTCTCCCATGTTTTGCATCTTATGGAGACTATTTTTAAAGTTAATTAGATTATCCAAAATAAAGCCGAGAAAGATGCAAATCCCAAACTAACATTTAAGAGCACTATCATATGAAATAAACTATACAGTGGTAGCTGTTAATTTTCTTCTATAGTAACTGCTTTTCTAAGAAAAAGAAAAGGATTCACAACGAAATTATTTTGAAGTCTTTATTTACATAGGTCCTTTAAAGTAATTTTTTTTCTCTCTTAAAATGAAATAGTAAATATGGAAATGAAACATTAGACAATGGGAAAGGAGGCAAGTAAAGAGTAGTGGAAACATGAGTGCTAAGCAGAATGATTTTACAAAGACCAAACCTTGACCAATAAATGTGTATCTGCTGTCAGGATTCCACTTGACCCCAATTCTGTAAGCTGCCTGCTCCACAGGAGCAACATTTGTGCTTATTAAATATAAAGGAAATCTTCTAGACAAGAAGATCTGACTCCTTCAGAAATATCTTGACAAAAGCTACAGATACCATGATACACGATCCACTTAATAGGACCTGGCAAAGTATTAGGAAATATACAGTATGGTTGATTATCATCAATTCATCATTCAAGTAGTACTTACACACCTTAGCCACCACTGGTGACCTCTGTGCTAGGCACTGCACAACCACCCTGAAACAACTGGTTCTTGTCCCCAGAGATTTATAATCCCAACTAACAAAATAGGGCAGTCCAGCTGAAAAAATGTAGACGAGGACATAACTAACTGCAGCTCAAAAGGAAAATGACACATCCCAAACCTCAGCAAAGGGCTAATTTGTTGGCTACACCCTCTTGGGAATTCTGTTTTTATGTATCCACCTTTCCGATGGGTATAACGCAAACAAACCCTTTCCAAAACGCAGACTTCCTGCCTTTTACGTGCCAAATATGAAAACAGTAGAGTTAGACCAGGTGTCCTGTATGTAAGTGGAAGAGAAACCTACTGGGAGAATCTGCAGAGTCAAGAGGAACCACACAGAAAATGGTTACAGAATACCATAATGAGCGTTTATTTTTGGTTTCAGAAACTCTGTCCTATCAGGTTGCCTCCTATAGCTAATGTAACTTGCCTGTGAATAGGGGAAACATCTTACAACATTCTTCTTAAGCAAGCTGGAAATGAATGGTCTAGTTGAAACTGCTGTGAAGTAAAAGCAACGATTTGAAAACTTTAATGAACAAGAAGTTGCCCATGGTTTGTCATGAAACATGTATCAAGTCAGGTTCTATGCAGACCTGTCCTGCGTCTGATACTGTAGAATGTTTTCACTTAGTGCTTGTGTAACAAAATACATTATTAAACTTTGAGACAGCACAAAAGGGAGTAAAAACTTCAGAGTATAGGATTAGGAATCAAAGAGTTCTTGTCAAATTACATAAATGGTCTGAAAAACGGCAAGAAGCATTTTGATAGAGGTGAATGATAAGTATTCCACTTAAACAGGCGTAATCAACTGCCCACAGTTACAGGAGGAGTACTGATGTGGTAGGCAGTAACTCTGCAAAAAAGAACCTGATGGATTGCAAACTCAACGTGAGTAAAATAACCAATATTTATACTTGCAATAAAACAAGTTTCGTGCTGAAGTACATAAATAGGAGGGCCATATATACAAAATATGAAGTAATCCTTCCACTTTACTCAGGACCGATGAAGTCCATGCCCAGTTTGAGACATTGCTTCTTAGGGAAAATAAATAACCAACACAGAGAGCAAGGAAGAAATCATCAGGGATCTAGAAACATGGTCTATATGAAAATATGGACTTGGCTTTTCTTAGAGAGCACTGAGAGACACTACCTTCAAGTACACCTAAAGCATGTAGAAAATAATCTGGTTTTCACATCCTTGGTCAGAAAAATAGCAAACTTAAACTGGGTAATGGAACATGTGTTTAGACATCAGGAAAACGCTAGAGACTGCACCATTTATTTTACGATCAAGTAGATGCCACAGGCCTGAATCTAGGGCTCGTTCTAGGCTATTTGGGCGCAGGGAAGATGCTGATCCTTTGCAGCATAGCTTGCTTCTCCTGCCAAGGGACATATCCCCAGGGCCAGCCTGGCACCTGCAGCTCACCTGCCGGCCAGCCCAGCTCCTGGGCACCCAGCCTGGGAAGAGGCAAAGTAAAAAATGATGCTGCACGTAGGCAGGGAAGTGCCTTGAAAGCCTCCATCTCCTGCAGGGTTGGGTAAAATTATCCTCCATTTCATCTGTGATCTCGATAACTGTAGATGATGTTCTTTATTACTCCTTAATGCGCAAAGTTTTTTTCCTTTTGTGTCACCGAACAGGCTTTTTACTGGCCTTTGCAAGTCAGCCTGGGCAAAATCCCTATCAGCTGTGTGCAAAATCCCTATCTGTGCAACTTCTGTGGATGAGACCTGCAATTTCTGTGCAAGAGACCTGCAATTTTTCTGCACATTTGAATACACTGGATACTGCTGGTCTTGAGACTATTTATGGAAGGAGGAAAAATGTCCAGGGAACGCGGTTCACTTGCATTCACAGGCAGGCTGTTTGTGTATGTTTATTAATCCGTTTAAAGCACACAAAAGCAGCAGCAACAAAACACTTCTGTATCTTGTCAACTTCACCTGGCATTTACAGAGAAAAACCCAGATGTTCTAGGAAATAGCTGGCCAAGTGGCAAGCTTGTGTGTTTTATTAAGCAGCAAATATGCAAGTTTCTTCAAATGCTTAAGATTTTCCACTGATTTTCTGGCAAATATCTGTACTATTCTCATCTCAAAACACCAAATGGTTCCCACCAGGAAAAGTATAGATTAGCTAAAAATGTTTCAATTTTTGGAAAATACATCCTTTTAGATCAACAATTTTATTAGAAAAGAAACAAAATAAGAAGATACGACCTCTTTTTGTGTTTTCCATAAATCAAAACCAAGGAAAATAGTTTAAGTTTTTTGTTTTTTGTTTAAACAGAAAATGAAGAACACTTTCACAGTCAGCAACTGACTTTGGGACACCGAGGACCAGACTTCTAAAAAGATTTTTTAAATATTATTTCATATTTATATAATTTAGAAGAGTAATTAACATCTGGCCTATGTTTGAAGAAGAGAAGCAGGCAGTCCAAAAATAGGAAGTGGAGTTGTGATCTTAAGTACACACATATCCAAATTCAACATAGCACACCTGGAATAGTTGCTCTGTACACAGTAAAGGTATACAGCTCCCTTAAATTTGTACATTTGCAAGCTTGAAGTCTGCATCTAAGGTGGGCTCTTTCTAGACTCCTTCTAATCAGTGGAAGGAATAGACATATCTGGAGAGAAATTCATCTGTCCTATGTTAGCCACCTACCTTCTAAATGAATACTTTTTTTTTTGCATTATGTTTGCTAGCTGTGGAAATGAATAGTGCCCGTTTCTTCCATTGGGTATAAAAGGAGTCAAGACAACTTGATGTCTACACTGCAGAAATCTGAAGTGTTGACGATGAAACCCAGCCAGGCCAATGCAAGCGATCAAACCCCTAGAGTGCTGATGTACACTAGATGAGAGCCTTGTTATAGTCCTGGTAGACGACCTCCCCACCAGCTTAGTTAGTTCTGCAACTGAATGATGGTGACTGCATCCAAATTATGTCAGCTGAATTTTATTTAAACCCACAGTTGCAAAGTTGAAATAGCCCACTGGAAAAGAAACTCAGCAATGGACTCGCTCTGAGCTGCAAGCTGTAAAGCGAGCACTTAGCATCAGGTAGCACTCGATGAGCCCCCTAGGCAGGGCAAAGCAACAGAGACCGCTCAGGAAAAGGGTTTCAGAATGTTAAAGCCCACCAGGCAAATATTGTGCTTATTCAGTGTCTGCCAACAGAGAGATAATTGCCAGTAGCTGCAATGAGTTGAGGAGTTACAGTAGATAATTCAATGTGCTATACAAATACATGTGTTCTTCTATTATTCATACCATGACATTTGTTGGTTGTCTCAGGAGTAACAAGTGAGGCTCCTATGGTTCATGAATTACTTGAATTATGCATGGTTATGGGTAGGCATTCACCATGTACAAACTGGTTTTGAATCATGTGTTTCCTGGGGGCAATATTTCGCGTGGTAACTAGCAAACTTTTTAGGTCTCTCAGAGCCTGCTGTGTATTAGTAATTACTACCGTGGCAGTGATCCTAGCTTGCGTGCTTTCTGGTAAACACGGGAGATAATGAATGTATACGTGTTGATGGATGGGAATCAGCATTTGTATTTATTCACATTCAAAAAGCTATCTACCTCACTTGGAATATAAATTATGACATCAAACTGCTAAACAGCTATCTGCCGTCCAATTGTCACTATAAATAGCAGTCCACAAGAGGGAGGTGGCAGTAGATCATATTTTTTACATTTGGAACTGTACAATCGTTTCCTAGCTAACAATCCTGCTTTGGGAAGATAACCTATATTCTCAGCTTTAGGCTTTTGTTTCTAGGTACCTCTCTAGTATGTTTTTAGTTGTTCATTTTTATGAACAATACTGTCCATCTATCAGGGAAATGTACATGAAAACCCATTAATACACCAGTTGCTGCGTAAATACAGAACAACGGCTTTACCAAAGGACAAGCCTGTTCTAAAAACACTAATGAAGACTTTTTTTTCTTTTCTTATTAAAAACTCCATTCTTTTCCCAGAATCCATTTTTACAAATGTAAAAGCTGAAAGGAAACTCAAATGTTGCACAGTCTGTTGTTGTGCATGGAACATTTCACATCACCAAGCTATCTAATTTCAAGTCTTTTTTGATGTTTTTAATAAAAGTACTCATAAAATCCTGACACGGACAGACTGTTCAAGCCTCAGCACAGTAAATGGAGATCCTGCTTCTCCCTGGCTTGGGCAGCGGAGTAGCCACACCAGGAGCCTCAACAAATCTGAGCATGGAGCAGGCTGGTCCTGTGGCTGCCAGGCTGCCCCCACACGCTGCCCGAGACGAGCCAGCCCACTGGCAGGGATCACCCATGGCCTCTCTCTCAAGGCTTCATAACCCCTACGTTAAGACTAAATATTCATGTTTGGTAGAAAAGAATAGGGCCAGCAAACTTCATTGCCCTGGTGAAGCACAGGTCTGTATAAAATGTTTGCTCTGCTGGACAGGAAAAATCCTCTGTTTTTTCTGTGCTGGATAAAGCAAGTGCCCTAACACTGTGAACTGACTAACCACTCAGGTCTGCCATGTCCAGAAGCTTCATCTAAAGCTCACTGAGTTGACGACATTCCGAGAGCTAAGTATATAGCATTCTCTGCCCCCCACCAAAACTTACTGCAAGTAAAAATGCTATTGCAGAAGCTGAGGAATGGTAAAATCCATTAGATCTCTCTCATTTTCTTCCTGCAAAGACAGAGTTGCTTATTACATCATATTTTCTAGTGTTTTGTCCAAGTGTAGCCTAAAATTTTGAAACACTTCTGCTTTCTGTTTTGGAAAATGAGCTGAATAAACCTTGTAGTCAGGGTATACCTCCTGAAGTTCAGCTTTAATTTATCCTGTTTTCAGTTTCTCTTCTTATTACCACACAAAATAACATGTAGTGCACTCATGTGCTAATTTAGCCTTTGCTTACCCAACTCACAGTGTATGCAGTGAGAGGATAGAAGTCCTGTTAGGAAGAACACATTGTTAGGATTTTTTATCATGTTGGTTCTTAAGACACAGAACTGTTTTAAAAATCCATTGTTAATTTTTTTCTAGGGAGATAGTTAAAGCACGTAATGATAAAGGAACATACCACTACTTCTTGGCAAAAAACTTGCTTTATTTGATAGTCATTGTGATAGGATGGGAATTAATATCTGTTGTAAGACATTTCTCTAATCTAAAATCAAATAACTATTGAGGTTACCTCAGGAAAAAAAAAGTCATAAAAGCTCGGATTGTAGACTTTCTGCATGTTTCATTTGCAGGCTCTGAATTTTATTATCATAAACTTTGAAAGCATTTTGAACACTCTGCATTTGTGTTTCCTATTCCTAGTCTCAACAATTGGACTCTGCAAGTCTTTTCTTACTCCTGCTCTGCTAACACATCAACAAAAAAAGATTCATACTGCCCAATGGGCCAAAGATATGGCTAGAATGGTGGTCTCCAGCAATTCCAGTACCCCACTGTCCTTTATCTTAGTGACTACCTGTTTTTCTTATTTTGTTTGTGGACTCTACATGCCTATTGTACCTTGCAGACCACTAAATCACAGAATCACAAAATTGCAGAATGGTTGAGGTTGGAAGGGACCTCTGGAGGTCATCTGGTCCAAGCCCCTGATCAAGCAGGGCCACCTAGAGCTGGTTGCCCAGGACCACATCCAGATGGCTTTTGAATATGTCCAACGGTGGAGATTTCATAATCTCTCTGCGCAACCTGTGCCAGTGCTCGGTTACCCTCACAGTAAAAAAAAAAAATGTTTCCTGATGTTCAGATGGCACCTCCTATGTTCCAGTGTGTGGCCACTGCTTCTTGTCCTGGCACTGGGCACCACTGAAAAATGCCTGGCTCTTCCTGCTTTGTATCCTCGCTTCAGGTAGTTGTACACATTGATAAAATCACCCCTGAGACTTGCCTTTTCTCCTCTCCTCTCCTCTCCTCTCTTCTCTTCTCTTCTCTTCTCTTCTCTTCTCTTCTCTTCTCTTCTCTTCTCTTCTCTTCTTCTCTTCTCTTCTCTTCTCTTCTTCTCCTCACTTTGCTTCACTGAACAGTCCTAGCTCTCTCAGCCTTTCATCATAGGAAATATTTTCCAGTGCTTTACTGACCTTTGCGGCCTTCACTCCACAGATCCCTGGAGCTGGGAAGGCAAACCAGTAACTGAGAAATTGCAGTTCAGGGCAGCAGAGCTTCACCCCAAGCACGTGGCTTCAAAAGGAAGGGGAGCCAAACCAGCTGGGCACTCCTGCAGGAGGTGAACCCACAGGTCCACCCTTTCTGCTACATGTGGCAGGACACTGCTCCAGTACCACCACTCCTTGCAGTAGCTCCCTTTAAATCTGTGCAAAAACCTTTTAATTAGATGCAAAGCTAGGTACTAGGTGAACTAAGTAAGCCCTGAAGTGAGAAGTAGAAGGCTGTTTGTCATCATGTTACACTTCTATGACCTGTGAAAAATTCCAACTTATTTTTACAGCTCAATTTACGGCTCTGTGTTACAGCAGAAAACTGTAACATATCCAAACTCCTGTTTGGATGCTGTTTTGAAAGTCTGTGCGTAAATGACTGACACACGCCTAAGTAGTCAATGTGGTCTTCGTCAGTAGTGAATATATTTGTAGTGAGCAAGTTACACTTATAAACCCTGTAGTTAGTGGTATTCCTGTCAAATTCACCAGTGAATGGTAGTTTTCCCTGAGGAAAGTCAGCAGCCACTAATTGTAAGTAGGTGGGTGCTAGTGAGATTAAGTGCAGTCAATAATGTCCCCAAGATCACAATTTTAGAATGGTTTAAGTCTGTATTTATGTCATTCATAAAAGACAGGAGGAGCTGCTCCCTCTGCTGCAGTTATGATGGGCATTACCAAAGCTCCAGACTGCACAAATGCCAACCCTCTCACCTTTCAAAAGCAAAATGCCTTGGAGAAATGAACCAGTAGTATTCTGCAAGATTTTAATGTAGTAAAATAAGAAAATGGGAAACCAGGAACTTGTAACATCTTCTACAGCCTTCACTCCACCCCTTGCAATTTTTCCTTGTTTGTGTGCACCTGGAAGGAAGACCAAGTATCTCAAAGCCAATATCTTTGTACACTGAAGCTATGTATTCTTACTTTCTTTAAATTCTTAAAATTTTGCTAGTTTGGTGACATGTTAAGAGAAGCTGTTTGTCCATTAAAAGGTATTTTAAGCAGCAAGTTATTTCAAATTTATTTTCGTTTGTATTCCTTTCTCCTAAATTTTTATGGGGCTCATCTGCTTAGTTTGCAAAGGTATCTCTGTAAGTGTATGTTGCCCATTCAAGCTGAGCTCTGTAGATACCACAGGAACAGAAACGATCAGCAATAAATAGTACAAGTAAGTCTATTTTACTGGGATATGCTTCTGTTAGTTGGTTACTACGATTTTATTTTGTTTAATGGTTATTCGTTATTTATGACTGCAGGATTGTATCTCATTTTAATTTTTTCAGTTTTTATAACTTTTTAATAACAGGCAAAGAAGTCATTATCACTACTTGCAAGTGTCTTGGAGAAGCTTTTTTCAAATTCACTATAAGCAAATGCAAACAATTGTATAATGTATTTCAAATTACAGAAAAAAATTGTGGATGTAAGACATGCAAGTATTCACAGCAGGGATTTAAAAAAAGCAAGGCCTAATAACGAGTGAAAATCTAACAGCTCTACTCCTGAAAGGTCTTACTCAGCTGACTATCATGTCCACACTTTCTAGCTGCGAGTTGGAAAGACATTGTGTAAGAAAACAAGGAAGATGTCTTCCAAAATTAAAATTGAAACGCTTCTCTGTCATAGTTAGCAGCAAATCACGTTAATTCCTCTACTATTCATTGTGATAATGATATTAATCAAGCTGCTCCCTGGATACTTGTGTAGATGTAATATGTAATTCTATGGAAGCTCCATTGTAATTTAGCATTAATTAATGTTCACGTATTGCAAAGTGTCATGCGAAAAATATATTTGTGGACTTTATGTAGGATCATATTCTTCTACTGTGAAAGCGGCCAAGCAGATGAAGTACGTGCCGGAATAGAATTCAGGTGTAATGGGTAAATGTAGTTGTATGTAGAGTGCACTTAACAATCTCGCAGTGTAAAAACTCAAGGCACTCAGAGCTGTTATATTTTCAACGGCTTAATCAAGAAAATGTTGAGAGACACTGGTTTTGCGGTTAGGATTAATGGAATCCCTCAATGTCCTCATTAAATTTAATAAGCCCGTGTAACAGAAATAATAACACTTCATATGTATATTGCATTGCTCCTTTTATCGAGGATCTCCAAGCCCAATGTGAGCAGTCGTGAATGGAACACCACTGCCCATCTCCGTGGAGTGACTCTCCTCTTCCTGCCGCAGATGATACCTTCTCCTGGGGGACCCCTGGGAGAGGCTCCTGCAGGAGCACACCTGGCTCCAGGCAGAAGCACGTGTCCCTGCTGCCTGCAGCTTTGCTGACAGCATGGTGGGCTTTACATTTTTCTTCGGATTCCTTGAGACATTTTATTCAGTAATTTCCTAAGGTCCTAGTGCTACGGATTAGGCCTCTTTTTTTCACCATTCCATTTTTATTTTTAAAAATCAATGACACGGTATTTGTCTACAGCTTATAAGTTTGCACTCTTCCAGGTTTTCATCAGTACCTTTATCCTGATATTTATTCCGTACTTTTAGCTGTATTACAGGCAGATTTATGCTGCTCAAGCTCTGCTTTGCTTCACTGGACAGTTTGCCGAAGAAGCCATGCAGCCTATAGTCCTGGAACACTCATTTTAGAAAAAGGCTACTGTCCTTATTTTTGCTGGATTTTCGGTGACACAGAGACCTCACTGACCTGTGGCCTGTCTCAACAGAGCAGCCAATTAGCAACTGCTCGGAGTTTCTGACAATTTCTTCAGCTGTTCTGCAGCAATAGCAACTGCTACTCCTGCATAAAACCTAAATCATCCACAGCTCTAGGATTTTACTTCACCTGGTGAAAACTGACCACTTATTTTTAAAACGTTCTTCAGTTTCTTAACTACTATTGTGCTACTTTTAAATTCCCTCCTCATTTATTAAGAGTCCAGCTTGTTTCTGCTTTATTCATTTTTGCCTAAAATGTGGAAAGTGTTAAGTCGTTCCCTTTTCCGCTCGCTCAGGCTAGGAGAATGACTGGGCACTTCTTTTCAACAGAAGGCTTTGCATGGCCAGGGAACTGCAGATCTGCTGGGACCTAATTAATCTATCGTTTCCTCTCTGCGCTCTGTGTATGGTCCCTTGCTTGTTGCTGAAAAAGTTAGAGAAAATGAGTAGTAGGGAGAGGACTTAAGGATTTTCCTTTTTCTCTCTGAAGCTGTAGATTTTTGCTTTGAATTGGCTGGTGAGGAGTAGTTAGAGTTATGTCCAAACCCTTATTTAGATGGAAGACAGACCAAGCATGTTTACCATTAAAGGGGATAGGACTTCTTCTGAGCTGCTGTGGACAAAGAATATTACAAACCCCACCTTGACGTGCAACACTCTTTCCAGCATCCTTTCAAGGCTGGCACATTTACCCTTAGTTCCTTTACTAATATGAGCTCAATCTGCTCCTTTTCTGCCTCTGTCTTTCCTTTTTTGCTTACTTGATTCTTTAGTCTTGCTTAACGTCTTCTGTCTTTCAGACTACCACTCAAATGTACATACTCCTGTGCTTTTTATCTCACAGAAACAAGTTTTTACTATTAATTAGCTTTGCCTCCAAGCTCTACTATTCACAGTCCTGTAAACAGAGACGCAACTAACGAAGTAGACGGGAAAGGGTGGGACTCTGGGAGGTCCATCTCCAAGTTTTGCTCCCAGGTCAAATACTTTTCCTTACTTAATTATGCCCTGTAAAGTTCTTTGAAAACATTGGATTAAAGGAGCTATGCAAGTATATGGCGTAGTTAATTATATTGCGTTTGTAATCAGGCCATAAAAGAGAAACCCTTGAACCACAGCTATATTGTTCCAGGCACTGCAGTCTGTGGATGTCTTCCTTTGAATTTTGTTCCATGCCAACCAGCGGTAATAGGTTCTCACTGTATCCAAAACTCCTGCAGTCTTTTTCAGCCTGCCCTGGCCAGCAGCCCATCAACCATTCAACAAACAAACATATATTTCTCTCTGTATTTATTTCTTCCTTCTTTTTCATCCCACTGTGCAAGCAATTAGCTATTGAATCCTTAATAAGCCAATCTAGTCCAGCCCACATGACTGTTTTGCTCCTAATCAATTTATTCAGCTCACATAGAGGGATTTATCATATTTACAATATCACAGCTATTTGTGTAGGAGTTATAAAAGGTAAGGAGTAATTTTAGGGAAAGAAAATCTAGTTGTAAGTTTTTGCTGTTTTTGTTAAGCTTCAGTATGTGGGGGTTCGTTTCACCAGTTAGGAGGGGAAATTTTGGATTTCAGTCAGCAGTGTTCAGATCCACCAAGGGAGGAACAGAAATGCATAATTAAACAAGCAGCAAATCATTTGGAAAAATGTAATCAGACTTCTGCAAACTGTCTTTTTCCAGAAGCATTTTCTTCTGTTTAACCACTGTTCATCTCCAGTCCTTGGAGATGGACTTCACCCTACACTGCTATCACTTTAAAGTTAATTTATTATCACAAGGGAAAAAAAAAACCACAAAAGACTCAGTGACTCAGGTCAGAGAGGCATCTGTGCAGCCTGGATATTTGTGCGAGGTGACTTTTAAACATCTCTGCTGTTATAGCCTGAAGTCCCCACAGGGTGTGCACACAGTTGAGTCCCCGTGTTTCCTGGGCCCCGTGTCCCTCACTGTATGTGCTTGGTGAATACTTTTGGATCCAGGCAACCATCCAGCTCTGCCCGAGATTTGACTGCAAATCAAACTAATAACTTCCTTGGCCTGCAGTGAAAAAGGATAATAACACTTTCCCAACCGGTTCATTTTTGCTATTATTAGGATTTATTGACATAACAGTAGTATTAAGAGGCCCAGCTAAGGCTCCTGGATTGAACCTCTCCCCTAATTCCCCCAACCCCCCACCCTTGTCCCTGATATTTCTGCTTCATAAATTATGTGACTCAGAGTTATACATGGTATTATCCCAATACATGACTGTCATATTCTCATCCTGCCATAAAAATAAAGTCTGTACACAGGCTATACAGAAACAGCACAGGGGCCGTGGAAGCAAATAATGCACGTAAGACATTTCAAACTATCCTTTACGTATGAATTGCAGCATATGAAAAGGTTAATTTGAGATTGGCTCATAAGAAAGGTATGAGCTCCTAAGACTGGTACATTAAGAAGCTTGATTTCTGCCATAGCTGCCACATGCGACCTGCAGCACATGCTTTGTTTCATTTCCAAGGGAAAAATTCTCCTCTTAGAGATTCAAGAGCAAAATGCTTTCCTCACAGGCACTTTCCTGCTAATTCAAGCCTTCTTTCTCCAGACATACACACATATTTCAAATTTCCAGAAAGACTGTTTGCACTGATGCCAATGTTCATGCACACACACCTGGAAGTTTTTAGTTCTTTTACCATTTTCAGTATTTTTTTATTCTTTATCTAAATATTGGGTTCTCCAGAAGGGTAGAATGGGTCAGTTCCAGTAAACAGCACAGATGAAAGCTGTTATCCAGTGTTTGCAAGGGTTGAAATCAAATACAAATACAGTCATTATAGATTAAATACAATCTTGCAAATGTAAAAATGACTGAATTTGCATCTTTCAGGATGAACACTGTAAAACTGCATGGCCTGTCATTACAAAGGTCTTCATTGTAACATTAAGTATTTATCCCACATTAGTTGCATTGGACAATGCTTATTATTAATTCCCCACTTAGGAATAATGCTCATTCACTCTAGTTTAGTGCCTTTCTTCTGGTACTGAGAATGAAATCCTATTGGTGTAGCCATACCTGATCATGCCTTTTCATATGGGGATGTTGCCCAAAGCTGCAGTGCCCAGAATGAGTTTGAGGAGTGGCCAGACTCCTCCTGGGCCAGATGTTGCTCCTGCTTTTTTTGCTGGGGAACATGGGCAGAAGTTCCAGAAAAGCAGCCATCCTTCTTTTGCATTTTACCAATTATTTGAGTTTGCTTGTCAATGCTGTCACTCATAAGACAACTTTGTTCTGTAATTGAGTACTATATCACCTCAGCAGGTTTCTGAGCTCTATTTTTCATGAAGTCAGGTTCAAAGGAGATCTAAGCTCCCTGAAGAGATACCCATAAATGGCATTTATTTCTCTGTGACTGTGTATACCTTCCCATAGTGACTTAGAAAAAAATCTTCTGTAGGATAAAGTTTTCTTCCAACTTTTTTCCACACTGTTCCTCATACAGCTTGAGGCCACACCTTTATTTAATACAGAGAGCTTAGAAAGACGGGAAAAAAAAAAAAAACGGGTGAAACAAAGCAAGAGAGGTTTGTGAACTGCTGGAAACAAAACAGTCAGGAGAGAGAAGCTAGCTCTCAGTAGTGTTAAAGTGAGGGAGAAAGAAAGGTGGGTTAGGTAGGATACCAGTTGAGATAAGCCAAGTTTTCTTGGCTGAGGAGGTGTTGTTCTTCACCTTAAACTAAGCCCAGCTTGTCTTTAATGACCTAATTACTCTTGCTTAACAGTTACAGCACTCTAGCCCAGCCCCGAGCCCTGTGTTGACTGCTGTTTGCTGCTGGCTCTCCAGGCTCGTTTGCTGCAGACCCAGGTCTGAGGTTTTATTGATATGCCGATGAGCCCCTTGACCTTCCTGGCCTCATCACGGAGGCTCAGACAATGGCTGTTCTGGGCAAAGGAGCGCTGAGAGGTGCAGGGAATTGAGAGGTATGTGTGCTGGGGACTCTCCATAAAGCTCTTGGTAAATTGAGCCCTGCAGGGTGCAGGTACTTACCACAGTGAGGCTGAGTCACCAATAGAAGCTGCTGAAATCCATAGTTTTAACCTGAAGAGCAGAGTATATAGAAAGGAAATTATAAGTCTTAATGAATGGCTGCTTTGAGTATGGATTATACATTGCTAGCAATATGCCACTGTTTATAGCACATCATTAGCCTGTAAGAGCTGCAGCGATTGAACTTTTGTGTTTGTTTCAGAAGTGCCACAGTACAACGTTTTAGTCTTTCTGCTGCAGTAACCACTGGTTGTTACAAATCCCTTCATGAATGCGTTATGGAAAACTGGGGCAGAGTTCTTCACTAGCTAGCCAAGTGCATGCCTGCTGGGGCTTTGTACCAGGAAACCGCGAATAATGTTTTTAAAGCCAACATACAGTAGAAACCCATTTTACACACATAAGCACACTGCACAAGACTAATATTCATTGAAGTTCCCTGCTGCTATGCGAAATTTATATCAGTTTGCAATGCAGAATTTAATTTTCAGGTGTTTCTTTAAGTGGATTCATTCTTGTATCGTTTCACCTGTTAGTGTCCTCAAAATAACTTACGTCAGTAAGTCTATTATTTTATTGAGTATTCATGTAAAAAGGTCTCATTGTACTTCCCTCTATGGTCTGGTGCACAGAAAATGTAGTCTCTAAAGAGAGGCAACACATTTAATTCTACTGTGCTTTACTCAATGGTATTATCGCGGGCAGAAAATCATGCTGTTTGTCACCCTGTGACACCCTACGTGGCTATTAGATGCACCATCTTTCACAACACACCCCTGACACTGTGACCTCTCTAAAGGGATTAGGATCTACGCATTTTTAGCAATGCAAAAATAGTGAGACCTGATGGGTTTGAGGGGACATTCCTGGAGGTGGGACCCAATCCATCTGCAACATCCAGACACTTCTACAGAGACACAATGGATAAGCTTGTTTCTCTACCTTTTGCTTCATTAGGGAGACAGGAGATATTAATGACAGCAATTACGTATTCTCAGTTAATTTAATGTATGACAATATAAGAGACCATAAGTAATTATATTATCAGAGAAGTTTGTTAATTTTATTCAGTACTCATGAATGTAAAGTACAGCTTAGAAAACTGATCATACGATAAGCAGTGAAATACTCCATTGTTAAGTAGTAGCTCAGTGAAAACCCTTGGAAAAAATAGTTGAAATAGTTATTTGTTTGGGTATTTAAGAACAAGGAGAACACAGCAATATTTTAACACTACTGCCCATAAAACATGTAGATAGCTAAATGATAGAAAAGGCAAGGACTGTGGTGCTTTGTGCTTCCTTTACATTCTTGACCCAGTCTAAAATTCAGTTGAGTGAGGATTCCTTGCTAGCAACTTTCACAGAGGATGTTGTTGTTCCATGTGCTTTTTCTCCTACTGTCCAGCTAAAAAGAGAAAGAAAATAGCAAAATAAATTATTTAAAAAAAAAAAAAAGGAAGGAACAAATAGATAGAAGCTAAGGCATTGTCTTGCAGAAAAGTAAAGGCAGCAAAGCAAAGAGAATGGAAAAGTAGGAGGAGGAAAGAAGAGTAAGGAAAAAGGATTCATATTTAACAAAGAAAGGGGGAGCAAAACCAAGAAATCTGAGACCAAGTAACCCCATAACAGCATAGCTATTAATATTTAAATAACTTAACTCTTTAATCATCTCAGTGTGTGAAACTTACCAATAGTTAACTGTTTACATTACACATACCTGTCCTCTTCCTCTTATAGGAAACAATGAATGAAAAAACTGATGACTGATGCAAGTTTCATATTTTAAGCCTATGTTCTTGGCCACTAAATAAACAAGTTAAATGATTAAGAGGATGAGTATTGAAAAGCAACTACAGTTGGGACTACAGGAATGGAGGATCTAAGCATCACTCCATTATCTTTTAAATCAACACAGAATTTAGCTCTTCCTTCTTCCTCTTTTTTAATTTAGCTCCTTCTTCTTTTTAATGGCATTAAATCCAGTTAGCGGGTTTAGCTGAAAAATCTGAATCCCAAAAGATGGTATAACACAGTGAGACCTGAGACATTTTAAACTTTTGAATGAGCTGGAAAGCTAGATGTGTTCTTTGAGGGGCACACAGTATCGTTCTCCACTATTTAAAATCCATGCTACCCAGGTGCAGCAAGATGCATTAGTAGCAAAGCAGTGCTAGACACCGTAACTTTTGCAGTTTCCCAAAAAATCCCACATCTTTGCCCCTGACCATAAGCAGGTATTTGGGACTCTTCTTCTATCATGCCTGCTAAAGGCAGATTTGAGTAAGGATTGCAGAAAAAACTGGTTGCTGATTAACTCATTTGACCTGTCACCTAAGAGACTTGTGATATAAAATATTACTTGAGCTTTTTAAAAAAATAACCGTAATTTTCATTTAATTGATTTTTGACCTCGCACTGCAATTATTCAATGTTAATTTGTCTCAGGATAGAAGAACAACAACTGCATATAAACTGTCAAGAAAGACACTGTAAAAAGATATCTGCACAGGAGAAAGACAGTATTTGTTACGTTAGCTTACATTTGCACAGTAGCCAAATTAATAATGTTTCCTTTTCCTGCAGTGTAATTATCAAAAGCAACTAAATTCACAAAGAATACTTTGAGAATCGCATGGAAGTCAGTGCTATGCAAAAGCATAAAAATCCTTGTTTAAAAGCAGTTCTACTGCTCTGGTTTTAGGGCTTTTTTTTATTATTTATTACAAGACCCAAGAGCGTGCTTGGGATTTTACAGAGCAAAGAGGAATAGCAGGTCCATGCCCTAAGCAGCATACAACCCAGGAGAATGAAAATACAACAATGCACAGGGGTCTAAATTTTGTTCTTTGCTCGAAACAACAACAGTTTAAGAATGAGGTAGTTCAAATTCTGTCCTGGATATTCAGTCCATGATTTTGGAGCTGAGGAAAGCTTCCTGTTAACCATTCATCATCATCAAGGTTGTCTTACTGATCCGAATATGTCTTTATTATGTTGATTATGGGGTATATTAATCACAACTGCTATCACTGTTATTGCTGTCCAGAGCATAACAATCTATATTGCAGTGTTGCACAGGGCGTCTGTCCTGGTTTGAGGCAAAACAGAACCAATTTTCTGTTCAGCAGTTTCACTTTTTAGCTAAGCTTCTAACTAACTGAACTCTCTGAAGTTAACAGCATATTGTGGAGTCACTGTTCATTCTCAGGGAGGTAAGACCTGATTATGTGTGATTTATGCCCAGGAATGGTATGCAGAAAGGCTCTTGCTTATACTTACTGCTGTAACAACCAAGGTCAGCCAACTTTGTTATTTACCCCGTTGGAGGGCTGGAAGCGGAAAAGTGTGGAGTTGTTGCACCCACAGGGAGGAGTGGACAGGACAGGTGACTCAAAACTGACCACCAGGGTATTCCATCCCATCTGCCTCATGCTCAGTACAAAAGCTGAGGGATCAAAGGGTCAGCTTCTCTTTCTTCAATGGCCAACGTCCAAGGAGGACTCTGTCTGTTTGTCTGCCTTTGATCCCAAGCCATGTGTTCCTGAATCCAGATCCGGAATCTAGTTCCTGTGTGTCACTGAGTCCAGTCTGGGACTGGGACCTTGATACGGTTTTGTATATATTGTATGTATTTCATTATTCTTTTAATTATTGTTTTATTAATGTATTAATATTTTCATTAAAGTAGTTTAGATTTTTTCTAAACTCATAAGTCTCTTTCTCTGTCTCCCTCCTCTCCTTGGAGAGAGAGGTGGGGGAGAGCATCTGTCATTTATTTTTGTGGTCAGTCCGTTCTAAAACACAACAGGCTCACAGAAGAGATATATTTTTACTATTGACCCCAAAGTGCTGTAAAACGTAGAGAACTACCATTTTCTTAATTAGGGTACAGAGGGAGTTTGGCTTCTGCAGAATAAATAGGAGAAGAGAGAGGAGAAGCTGGGAAGTTACAGTCTTGAGTTTCTGCTTCTCCAAGTGCAGAAGAGCAGTCAGTGCTACTTAAGAAAAACATTATTTACCTATTGGATAAATTGTAAATCACTCTACCTGAGTTTGAGACATCCCGACTTTATTCTTACGCATTAGGTCACACGTCAGGAGTATGCTTCTTTTGAACATTTCTTCAATGGAAGAACTTGAAAAGCAAAGAGGAATCTTCATTGCAAAAGGGTGAAAAAAACCCCTAAATTCAGCTACATAAATCATGGCCCAGACTTGAATGAAACCTTTTAAATTAACTGATAAAGGATTCAGTGATACCCTTGAAATCAGCTGTCTGTCACAAGCCAATAATCTCTTTGCAGTGCGATAGAATTTGGAGAATGGGAATTATAGGAGCAGTTGGGAATTGACCTTGATGCTCAGGCACAGCCAATGTCTCGTTTTCAGATTTACTACCACAACGACAGCTATCGCAGTGTGTGTGCTGGTGAGGAGAAGTGCTGTATGCGAGGTCCTTCATTCAGTTCTCCCCTTTCAGCTCCTCTGCTTTCAGCTGCACACATCTTGTATTGCCACTGCAAGTGGTGGCAGAGTATAGCAAGAGTCCTTGCAATTTTCCTCCTGTATTTAATTAAGAGGCCAGGGTCAGTTTTACCCACGCTGGCCAATAATACACTGTTCAATTGCAGCTTCTCTGCCTGTGTACTGGATCCAATTCCCTGACTTTGTGTTCTTAATGTTCACATTTGAAGTATCTTGGTCTGGGGTTAGAAAGTTCCTGGCCCCATATCAGGCATGAATTGTCCCGGTAATGACATCAAAGGAAGGCAGGAACATTCAAGCTGGTGTAAGTAGAAACGTGAGCTTGTAAGAAATATTAATGCCACCTGCCTTGGTTACAGTCTGCCTGAAAGAAGCTTTCCGTGAGTTGTCCATAAGCATGACAGTAGTTGAGCACTTGACATTTACAGCTCCCACTACCTTTATATCCGAGGAGATAATGATGGGAGGTTCATGTTTGTGCTAAGGCAACTGCTGCAAGGAAATTAAAGTCTGAGCATGAAGTAAACACAGAGAACATCTCATTGGAAATGCTGGTTTCTGTAGAATGAGAAACTCCAGCAAAACCGGGGATAAATATAATACAGGCGTTCAGAGCACAGGTCCTGAGAGAAGGGCGATCAGAAAGCAAAGTTGGGTTGTAGTGTTTTATAAATTCGGTAACTTTCTGAAGAATCAGCTCATCTATCTCTTCAAGTATTTAAAAAATGTATCCTGCTAACAATGATGTATAGAGCAGAAAGAAAAGGTCTCTACAGGATGTGTTTTTTTTTAGCACAGAGAAATATATAAGGTGTTAAATATTTCAGGGCAAGTCAGGAAGATCAATGAATGGGTTTATAACAAACATTCATCTAGGAAATTATTCATCAGTGCTACATAGAGATGTAATTGCAACTAAGTAGGACAGTTAGCTCAAAAACAGGACATGCAGTGGACAAAATTAAGTCACAGAATACCAGCCATGGATGTAGAAGAGAAATGAAGGTTGACAAGAGATGGCAAATGGATGTGATCACAGCATTTACCTGGACAAGATAGATGAGCAAAGTACAAGGCAGAGAAAAATGGCAGTAGCTCTCTTACTCCATCAGTCGCCTTGGTATCAGCGGCGGTTACTGTTAATATGATGCTATCTTTGTTATCCATAATCAAAGTTTTATATTTTTGGTTGATTTGCAATATCAGATACACCTTCTGTGTAAAAGAGAAATGTGCACTCATTAGCACTGCTGAGATTCTGTTGTGGCAGAGCTTTGCAAAGAGAATTGCTGCTGGGCTTCTAGTGTAGCTGCTACTGCTGAAGCAGAGCAGTGAGCTAATGAATTAATTTGTGTTTTGAAATATTCTCCATGGGATCACTCATAAAACACAGACCTTGTTTGCACAAGAAACAGAAATAGGTAACAGTCATCTGGCCTGAATCTCTACATAACTTCACAAAACTACATGTACGCAGTTCTTTCTGTGCTGTTTTCACTAGATGAATAATCATATTTTGCTGGTATAAGCCCACGTATGATTACTGAGAAATTTGCAGAGAAAAGCACAGGAAGAAGTGGCAACTTGAGGGAATGTCAAATGGGCTTCAGTGACTCAGAAAGTGTTAGGTTTTTTCCAACTATCAGCTGATCAGATCAGGTGAAATGTCTTCCTGGACAAAGCTTGGCTGTCCTATCTATCTATGAGGAATAAAGGAAAAGAACAAGAGCTCTCATTTGGATACTCTTAATTACGTACATGTACACATACATGTGTACATGCATATATAATCATGTTATATCCCATCCTCAGAGTTGCAATCAGTCTGGTCCCAGTCATTCTGCCTAGGAAGATAATGCAGATCTAGATATAGCCACTAAAAGGCAAATCTTATGGTCTCATTAATATGCTTAAGTTAGGTACATAGGAGGCATCCACAAAACACGATCCTTTTGTTTGTTTCCTTCAAAGACATAAAAATAAAGCAACCTGTAGTTAATGAATGCCTGAGAAATGTAATGGCAAAAGAGAGTTTGGTGAAGTAATTCTATGAATCAAAGTTCTCTTGAGCTAATGCTGATGCTTAAGGGTTAGCGGTAATGAATGAGTGCGAGTGAACAGGTCAGGAAATATGACTGGGAGTAAGTCTGGAAGTAAATATGCCTGGCTGCCCACCTGAACGTGATGTGGGGTGACGGGGTGACAGATTCAATATGGCTGAGCATGAGTAAAAGAGCATAGTGATTCAATATGACTGCAAGGATAAAAGATCCTGTGTGTAAATGACTATCTCACTGGCTGGACAAGTAGAAGATGAGGTGAAACGACAGGAGCAAATGAAGGAAACATGCAGAAAATGCAATGACAAAGAATAGTCCCAGATGGTCCGTTTCTGATAGTCAGTGGTAAATCCACGTTAACAATTGGCTTACAGGTAGCGTGGAAGTGCACTACTGAGTGCACGAATTTGCCAACTCTTGCACCTGGCTTATCCCCAAGATCCAGTGAGTTAAACTGCAACTTGAAGAGTAATTGCCAAGAGTTCTTACTATTAACTTCTTTTTGAGAGGACTTTCTTAAATGGAGATTCTCCTGATTTCTCTAAAGTGACTTTATAAACAGGCATGCAGGACATATGCAAAAGGCCAGCTCTTCCAGGCATCTGTGCAATATGTCTTGGTGTAACAGGAACACTTTTAATAGGACACCTCTTTCTGCTAGGGAATTGCTAGATTAATGTATATTTAGTTACAAATTATCTAGTTAATGTAAGTGACCTTATTCTTTTTGCTCTTTCTTGAATGGTCTCCTGTGCATGGGGGTGGAGGACATTAAATATGGTTATAAAATACCACTTCATTCATTTTCATCAACAATTTTGTACTCTGTTGTCATGAGCAGAATTACAACACAAGGCATAGCAGTGGCATAAAAAATCCTCCAACACAGCTGTCTACCTGAGGAAAGTGCGAAGTATGGTTCACAAGACCACTTGTCGACCCAACAGATTTAACAAGACCAGAATAGCTGAAGTACCCCAGCTCTCAGCATGCAGTTACTCCGTAGATTCATGCTTTGTGTGTGAAAGTAATGGCATAATTACCTTCAGACTGATCTATCCTCCCTCCATAGGTTTTACAACACTACAACTACAACAAAAAAAATGCACAAATGTGTGTATGTGTATGTGTGTCTGTCCATCTTTCCACGTCGATATAAAAACAAAGTTAGGAAGCAAATAACTGAGACGTTCCTGCTCTTTGCATTTTGTAACACTCTCTTTAAGAGACTTTAGCCTCTGCAATTTCTTTAACCTGAAAGTTGGTGGGAATTAGGTACCTTTCTTCCAAATTGAAAACTGGTTTATATTTATTTTAATCTAGTTTTTTCTGGCAGCAGCAACTTTCAATATTTTGTAAAATATCAACTGTTTCAGGGTATTAAAATACGTGATACTCCTATCTCAAGTCTGAAAGACTGAAAATAAACTTTGCCTATGTGATTGCATTTAGATGCCATTAGGATGTTCAGAAATTACAGAAATACAGAGACTCATATGTATTTAGGAAACCATCTACTTTTATTCCATTGCCAACTGGTCGATGGAGTAGACTACATACACAATTTGCCTGGTACTTCAGATGGTTGCTTTGCCGAGGAGCTGAACTGAAAGAAGAAAATCCTGCCTGACACAGGGCAACAGCATGCTTGCAAAAAGAAAAATAACAAGAGCAGTGGAAGTTACATACAAGAAACCTTCTGTTATTGTCACAAATTGACAATCGTCATTTGGGGTGGGAACATTATCCTTACCTCTGGGTTATAAACAGTGTATTTCTACTGATGATGTGATTATGAAATTTGAAAACATAAGCAGTCAGTCATAGATTTAAAATTATAATACTGTTTGTGATATTAGACAAGAAACAGCAACTCTCTGAGTATCTTTGCAGACCTGCTACAAATGTAAGAAATAGTAATAATAAAAATGGCCCGGAAATAAATTTTAAAAACCCTTTATATAATTTTTTCTTTTGGACTAACTTTCATACAACATACCAGCATAAAATTATAATACAAAAAGACCTTGAGACTGTAGGAAAAATGGAAATGTGTATTTCCAGTATTTTTGCAATGTCACCGGTGTTCCTCCGGAGAGAGACATGGTGGTGTGGCCCCTTCCTTCTTCAGAGGAGGAGAAAGGGATGCCTTGCCTCCTTACCAGAGCAAGGACTGAAATCCATATGCTTTGTTAGAGGTCTGTATGTTGCTGTGAGCTGCAGATGATCTTCACAAAACAGCAGTCAGGTTGCACAAGAGTTTTCCTTGTATTAGGGTCTGGAAAAAGGCCTAGCTTTTAGTGGTCATATGACAACATAATATGTACATGTTTCTCTGTCCTTCTTCCCTTTTCAGGTCAAGAATGATTTAGTGTATCATAACAATTGTCCCTTTTCTCAAAATTGCAGCATGAGAGTTTTCTCCCCTTCATGCCATGCAGGAGAGTTTCACACCCTTCTGAGGGAAGTATGAAGTGACACGTTTGTTGCTGACCAAGCCTTCAAGAAACTTTGGGCATAGTGCTGGACTGCTGCATAATTAAATCCATGAGAAGCAGCAGTTTGAAAGCAGTTAGGCTGCAAGGCTCCAAGTTAAACTTGTACCATTTCCATTCCAAAGGCACAGGTTCGGTAGCCAGAAGCACCAGCCACAACTTAAGCAACCCACGCAGAGAGCCCTCCTTGGCTGCTGCAAGCAGAGTTGCCTGGTCCCAATTGTCGTGGTTTGGGCCAGATTGGCCCAATCTGGTGGAACGACAGATGCTCGCTCCCTCTTGCTCTGCTCCCAAAGGGAGGCAAGAGAGAGAGA